>RJWH01011631.1:0-11396 GCA_004363575.1 Solenodon paradoxus | reverse complement strand
AGCTAAGCTATCGTCTCCCTTACCTCCTGATTGGACTCCATGCCAAGCATTTTCTACTATGTCGACTTAAAATTAAAATTAAAACCAAGGGCAATCTTGTTCAACTGTGCCAAGAGAGTAAACATTAGAAATAGCAATTCGTAGTTAGGACTGCTGCTAGGAAGAGCTATCCAGATGTGCAGAGAGATACCCAAGTTGGTTATCAATGATGGGGGTGCAGTGGGAGTTGCATTGTGATGGCTAAGTCTTGACCAGTCTTGACCTTCCTCCTTCACCTTCCCAGTCTGAGATGTCTCGGGCTTCTCAACCCAACTTGGGAGAGCCTGAGATATCACAGGAGGGCACCAGGCTAGAAATGGGAAGCCTGGGGCAGTAGGGCTCTGGGCTGGAAACCATACATAACCACTTTAATGAAAACCAGCTTTGACCCAAACCAGCTTTGCGTCAAGCTCAGAGAGGCTAAGTCACTTGCCCAATTTCATACAGCTGGCTGGAGCTGGAATTTGAAGCCTGAAGCATCTGGTTCCAGGGCCAGCGCTCTTAATTCCTGTATTTAATGAATGTCTGTTGAAGGAATAAACAGATGAATGAATGGACAAATGTATTAATTCATTTCACTTTACTTGAACATTTATTGAGTGTGCTGTGTGTGTGTCAGCTCCTGTGCTAGCCATTGAGGATTCAAATGTTAAACATTTAAACACAGGCACACCCCCTCCATGGCCCCTGCCCACGGGCTCACAAAAGCACCCTCTAATGTGGCTTGATTTCTTCTGGGGAAAGGAAATTTGAGTTTCTTGAACAGCAGTTTTTAATGATGCTATTAACTTTAACCCATGGTGGGGGTTGTGCACCAGCGAGCAAAGAGTTTCAAATGGGAATGTGTCTTTGATTAATCATTGATTCAGCCAGAGAATGGTTACTAGCAGAAGGGAGCTGCAACTCCTATCACATTAGCTAACTTGTCCATCTGTCATGTCTGCATCTTGCCAAACCCTCCCATGGTACAAAAGTTATCTGTACCCTAATGGACAATTATCCCATCCATCATGCTGGTGCTCCTGCTGATTGCTGGCAGTCTACTTACCAATGGAGGAAACTTACAAATAATCACAACGAATGACGCACGGGAAAATTGCTGCTTTTTACACATTTTAAATCCTTGCAGAATGAATACCTTTGCAGGCTGCCCTTTAAGCTGAATTTGTTTTCCTGGTTATAAAAGAGCAGGTTATGAATTCTTTACCTGCATCTGAGACCTGACCTCTGTGAATATTTCAAAACCCCTGCAGGCAGCAGTCATAGACATGTTTAAATGACGAATGAATGAAACAGACACACCTGGGGTAACAGCAGAGGAGCAGGCCCTGGACCTGGGGCTCTGGTGACTGGTCATCATGTCAGGGTGATCACTGTCTTCCTTTTCCTTTCCAGGTGTTTCGAAGTAGATTAGGGCTGAGGCGAGGACTCGTGGTGCTGAAAGCAGGGGTTGAGTGGACAGTGAGAGATGCTGGCCTGTTGAACTCTCCAGGATGATTGCTATCAGATCCGCGGGCAGGCATGGCACCTTTTTCCCACCTCCCACCCCAAGTCTGGTAATATGTTTAACTTTTGATGATGGTAACCCACATGCGCAGTGCCATCTGAGTTGCCAGGGGTCCAAAGCAAAAACACAAGCGTCGTCTTGCCTGCATCCTTATTTAGCCCCTCTACATTCAGCCAGTTACTATGCCTTGCCAAGTAATGCTTTCTAAGCATTCTTCAATTTTGACCCGCTTTCTGCATTCTTCCTGCTACCGCTTTAGTTCAGGACTTTTTGGAAATCTTCTCTCTCCTCGATTCCTTCAATAGCTTCCTGTTTCCTCACCTCTCTTTTCCCCCCTTTCGTGATCCTTGTTCCCAGCATTTCACACATTCCTTCTGCTTAAGTATAAATGACTTCTCAACACCTGAGAACAGAGACTCTCCAAGGGTGGACCCAGCACTAGCATAGCACAGTATGTCTGAAAACTCTTTAGAGCAGGTATTCCTTAGACTCAATTTGTGTTTAACAAGCCCTCCAGGTGATTCTGATGAGCACTCAAATTGGAGAACTCCCACCCTAAAGCAAGGTTCTGAATCCTGGATGCACATTAAAATGAACTGGGGGAATTTTAAAATATCCCAATGCCTCCCCCACAGACTAGTTAAACCAGAGGCCCTGGGAGTCATCAGTGCATTCGAAATCTTCTCCAGTGATTCCAATGTGCTGTCAAGGCTGAGAAAAACTGTGCTATAGCATGAAGTCCAAACTTCTTAGCTTGGCCTTTAAGGTCTCTCTTCAGTCATATGTCCTCATGTTCCTTTTATGCTCATTCTAGAATTGTATCATCTGGGAACACGGTTCTTTGAGACCACAGTCTCTCAGTGCTGTGCAGTTCTTTTGTCTACCCTCCCTCCACCTTACCTACGACACACAACACAAAAGTTCCTTCTACAGAAGAGACTTCCCAGACCTTCCCACTCTGGGTTAGAGGCCGCTCCTCCACTCTCCCGTTCCATATTTTCATCTCATAGCATTTTCCCTAACGTCTTGTTATTCTCTGGTGAGTTGTCTCCTTTCCGTACCAGGAGTCTCAGCCTGAAGAAAACTGCCTGGCACACAGTAGGTCTTCCATGATTCTACAATGCTGTCCTCTTTTCCTGTTGTGCCTGTCTATGCTGTGACCCTGGTCTGAATTTCTACTTGCCCTTTAAGATGCAGCTCAGATATCACATCTTCTTGAAAAATTTCTGAATCCCCTTTCTGCCTCTGGTCTTCGACAACACTTTGAGTTTGACCCAACCCTAACCCTTAGTGCAAGGGGCTGTCTGTTTACTTACCTGTCTGTTACTGTGAGCACTTTGAGGTCAGGGATGGGGTCTTGTGCAATTCTGAATCTTAGTCCCTAGCATTTTGCCTAGTACATGTCAGGGGTTCAATAAACATCTGTAGCATGATAACGGAATCAAATGAGTCTCTTCTCCATGTCTTCTGCCGCCATTCTTGTCTAGGACCCCCATTGCTTTATCACATCAGGCTCTTGAGTAACTCCTCTCTCTCCTTCTCTAATCTATCTGCAACCAACCCCCACTTTCAGATGTGACTTTCTGCAACCACAGTGACCATACCCCTCTCCCATTCAAACATTGTGATTCCTCACTGTGCAGCAAATATCCAAGTGTCACTCAGGGTTCTTGCCAAGAGTGCCCCCTGCCTTTCCTGTCACACCTCCCTCCATTTCCCTATGAGGGCCAGCGACATCATTTGCGGGCCCTGGTGCAAAATGAAAATGTGTAACTGTGTTTTAGAAAAGTATTAAGACTTTCAAGATGCCACACCAGTGCATTAACCAAGATAGAGCCCTTGTGAGTACAGGCTTGCCCCTATGTGTATCTAGCTAGACAAAAGAATTCACTCTTTCCTCAACTGCTCTGTAGGGTCATTTTCTCCATGATGTTGATCAGGCTGTTCCCTGTGTCCTCTACCCCTTTCACTAATCACAAGCTCTTCTTCCTCACAGATTCATCTCTTCTCTGTCCATCAAGGACCTGCTCAGGTCTCACCTTCTAGTATTCCAGGTCATGGTTGTTTTTAACTACGCAGCATGGGAGCAATGATTATTTATATATGCGTGTAGTTATGTCCTTCTACTGAATTTTAAGCTCCTTGAGAGCGGACTCTTACGTTCATCTTTGTAGCTCTTATAGACCTAACACAGTGCCTTCTACTCATGTCCCTTGTGGACTGACTCAGGGAAAATGTACTCATGTCACTTGTGGACTGACTCAGGAAAAAAGTGCCACAGTTTGGTAACCGGATCTGCTAAAACAAAACTAGACACTGAGGACCTGACTTGGGTTCCCTTGTTATTAACATTAAAGGAATCACTTCCTTCCTGTCCCTTAGCTTTGCCATCTTTACAGGGATGTAGTTTGTCTAATTTTTTTTTTTTGCTAATATCTTGTTCTTAGCTAGTATCTTCAAACTACTTTTTTAAAGTACAACTAAAACTCATTTTAGATGATACACCATATAATTGCAATACCTGGATTTTTTTTTTAAAGGAAAGCTGCAGACAGGAATAAAGGTAAGTAGGCAGTAGGCAGGAAGAGAAAGAAAGAAGTGCTTTATTTATTTTTATTTAGTTGTTCACAATGGTTGTTTCCCTGTCCCTAGGTCTTGAACTCGAGACCTTGGGATGTTTGTGGGACTACTCCCAGGTGTACTAGACCACTATGCCAGCAGGACATGCCTGATACTTGAATCTTTGTGGCTCTAATTCTTTTTTTTGTTGTTTCTGCTTCATTTTGTGTTTTGTAATTTTAGATTACAAGTTCACGTGGTAATCCCATGCAAACTGGGTGGAGGGTGTGTTCCTCCTGGGAAGATTTGTGTTTGTTTCTTCCAGGTGCTTCAGGGTACTATTAACCCAGGACTACTTTGAGTGAATTGTTTAGTCCTCAAAACAGGAGCCATGTCTTATTCGTCAATTGTGACTCAGGCTTCGCTCAGGGACTTGCAGATCCTCAATATGTATTTGTTGATTGAATGGCATCATCATTGAATGACATCTATCAACTTCTTTTGGAAACTCATTGTGAATTGTAACCTCTGATGGTAATAAAGAACAGTAGATGAATCTGGAAAAAGATAATTGCTAGTGCTTATTGAGCATTTATTATGTGCTAGGTATCATTCTAAGTGTGCGATGGATATGAATTTATTCAATTCTCACTCTACCTCTGTGAGGCAGGTACTGTTACTGTCCTCATTTTACAGAAGAGGCACCATGCTCAGACAGGTTGAATTAACTGGGCCAACGGTACACAGCTAGTGAATAAGAGAACTCAGACAGGAACCCAGACACCCCAGATTTACCTCTTACCACCATCCTACACTGGAGGAGAGAGCAGCAGTAATGATAGAGTGGGAAATTTCAGCACTGCCAAAGGGACTGCACGAATCACGCAGGTTGCACAGGCATGGGAAGGGACATGGCAGGGTCTTGTATTGTCAGTTACCCCTTATATGTTTCCTCCTCCTAGGGATTCTAGCTCTTTGGAATGCTTAATATATTTTGCTGAATGGATGTTTTGAAATTAAATACCGAGTGCTTTAAATAAATTACTTCACATCTCGTGTATGAGACAGAAATTGGCGGTAAAACTTTAAAGTTTTCACTTGGCTTTAAAACCTGAACATGCCCAGATGTAGTCATAATGTGATTGGATGTAATCATACCTTGTATTTGTCCTGGTATATAGTACTCAGGACCGTCTGGGAATAGGAAGGAAGAAACTTGGATTCTGCCATCATAAGCCTCGAGCCTGTCAGGCACCAAAGGCCACTGTGTTTGTAACTCGTTCCTTCGGATGCTGTCCAAATCTAGGAGGGCCTGGAGGAGAGTGGGGCTTTATTTGCTCTTATCCTTGCCAAAGCCATGAAAGAATTTGAGTGTGGACTCTTGGTAAACATTGTGGGTCCTCCCTGCAGCATTGCTCTGATGGAATGAAATTCCCAGTTTCCACCAATCTTGGTTCAGTATTTACCTGGGGGTTTGCAGTGAGCCTGGGGACAGAGGCATGGAGTTGGGGACCAAGGGAGGGCTCTGTGTGTGTGTGTGTGTGTGTGTGTGTGTGTGTGTGTGTGTGTGTGTGTGTGTGTGTATTGGATGGGGAATGGTGGGGAGCAAGCAGGATTGCCAAGCAATTAGACACGGGTCAGGAGGGAGAGTGTTAAAGAAATAACTTCCCAGCCTACGTTGATTCCTTTTCAAGGACTACTCTTTGCTAAGCCATTTTTCAGTCTTAGAAGCCCAGATTGCGCCGTTAGACCCCAAGATTTCCAATTTGGCTTTCTTTATGGGTGAGGGGTTACGATGAAAAGGGTAAAGGGAAGGACTTTCGTGTCCTGGTGTGAAGAGAGGTTCTGGGATTAGGACTTTGCCCATGACTACTAATATATTCATCACTCCTGTCCTGTTAGGGGGCCTCACCCCTGAGATAGTTCAGGACACTGTTGAAAAGCTCCTGGAGGTCACTGATGCACCCCGTCACATGGGGCATATTTGATTTGAGGAGTAGGAGGAACATCCAGGCAGCCCATGAGGTGTGGGTTAGAAGTAGATCTGAGAGGTAGGAGCATATATAGGCGAGAGTTGAAACTGCCCCAAGGGAACACAGAAAGAAAGGGAGAGGAAAGGGCTCCCAGAGCTTTTATGGTCTGTGAGGTGGGACCAGGGTTTGGGAATCAGGGGTTTGAGGAGGGTTCATGTATTCATTCATTCATCCATCCATTCATTCAACATTTCTGGAGTTTTATGCCACATGCAGAGTTTGAAGAGGAAGTTGGAGATTTAAGAGGGAGAAGGGTTAAGAGGGGGTCCCTGGGTGGATTCAGATGAAGGAGAAGGGAGGGGCTGAGTGCCTGGGTTCTCTCTTGCCAGGAGAGCACATCTGTTAACACAAAGCTGCATCTGTATCACAGCCAGCTTCCTCCCTCCTCAATCCCTCCTCTCTACCCACCCCCACAAGACGCAGAGCCACATGTGTGCCGCCTGCACTCCTGTAGACCGTCCCCCCTCCCACTTCTTTCTAGGCACTTAACTGTGGCGCCAGCAACACCCTACTGTGAACTCAGGCAATCCCCGGGGAGAGGCGGGTGAGGGGGCCTGACAGTTTGGAGAAAGGAGCCAGAGAAGGAGCTGTCTGTCTGTCCGTAATTAGCTCCAGTTGCTTCGGCGCAGCTGCATTGGTGCATTGGGAGCAGTCAGGAGCTCGAATGCGTGTCTCTGAACCTGTGTGCGTGGCACCTCAGAGATAACCCTTTCTTTTTCACTGTGCTGTGCGCTGCCTCTGCAGCCTCTCCTGTCCCCGAGGATCCCAAAGGACAGAGTGTGCCACAGGAAGCACCAACTCTTGAATCGTGAAGGCCTGAAGCAGAAGGACAACAAATATAGGCGCCCATTTGTCTTGGATACACCAGTCCCTGCTATCTCCCTCCGTCCCCACGTCCTGGATGTGTCCCACAGAGTGAAGTCCTTGACATTAGCGACACCTCACTTCTGTACCAGCTCTTGGCAAAGAGCTTCACAGTTGTCATGCCATGCATCCTCAGACAGCCCCAAGGGGCAGCATTCCCCAGCTGAGGACCCCCAGGCCCAGGCCAGGGAAGAGATTGCAAGGGTCACTGAGTCGGTGGATGGCAGAGTTGCATCAGGGATGCAGGTCTTTGGCTTCCCGGTCTGGTCCCAGCAGAATGTCACCAAAACTCCTGCTATTGGGCCGCCCTGACTGCTGCTCTCTGTGCTCTGGCTCCAAGATCTGCCTCAGCAACTGCTGAAAACCTGCACAGTACTGATCCCCAGGACCCCCATGGTGGAGGTCAGCCAGGAGTTTACTTAGGACCCTGCAGGGACCCACCACCATGGCAGTGCTGATGGGGGCCTGAAATAGGGGTACAGCATAGCCCATCTTCAAAGAAATTACAACTTAAACAGAGAGGCAAAGCTGAGACACCAAGTCCAGAGGCAATTCTAAGAGATTCACTCTCTTCTAGTCTGTTACTAGGGACAATGATGCAGAGACCCCTTCTGCATTTACCCTCTCCTGCCACAGCCAATGGCAGGGGTGATGGGTAGGGAGGGGTGAAGATGGAGAACAAGAAGATGGGGAAAGAAAAGAAAAACTAGAGTCCCTACAAATGCCAGGCACAGTGTGGAGTATGGTATACATATGTCATCTATATGACTTTGATTATATATGTAAGCACACAATGCAGAATACTTTTACATGAATTCACTCATGTCTTTAGCTGCCTCTCATCCATGTAACGATCCTAGCACAATACCTGGGTCTTAGAAAGCACCAAATGGATGCTCACTGTTCTTATCATCACCACCTTTATTGTCATTATCTGCATGAACACTGTATACTTGATCTTATTTCATCCTTCTAACTCTAGCCGGTGAACACTATTACTTTTGTCTCCAGCTTATAAATAAGAAAGCCAACAGCTTATTGTATCTAAGCCTAGGGGTACTGAAAATGCAAATGAGAACCCAATATGGCCCCAGGATGTCTTTGGGGACCTCTCCACCTCACGAGAGGGACCAAGACACATATAAACACTCATGGTCCAGGGAGTGCTGTCATGAGGACTGCAGCAATATCACAGGCGCCGTGATGGTGAATGATGAATATCAATCTGGGGAAGTTAAGGCCGGCCTCACTGATGAAGGATGCTGGAGCTGGATCCTGAGGGCTGGAGGAGCGGAGGAGGGAGAAGAAGGACCTCCCAGGCAGAGGGAACAGTATTTGCATGAAAGCACATGTTCTGCAGGGCGGACATGGGTGGTGGGGGTGTGATTGGAAGCTGTACGGGGAGGGGTTGGAAAGGGTGATTGTGACCCAGTGACTAAAGGCTTTGTTGGCTGAGCTGAGAGTTTTGCACTTTGCTCCCTGAGCAGTAGGGAACTGACACTGAACATTTTATTAGGACAAAGGAGTGACAGATCAGGAAGACAACTCTTAGAACACCAGGGTGTGGAAGGATTGGAGGAGAGAGGGGGAAGGCAGGTAGACAGGTGGGGAAGCCAACTCTCAGTCCTGGAGGAGGAGGGGTGGCGCTGGGCCAGGAGTATGGCAGTGAGAGTGGAGAGGAGGGGACCATTCCAGGACATGTCAACAGCAGGAAACCGCACGACTGGGTGTCACGGAGGGCCCGGGTTTGGCGACATGTGACAGTGACCCTGAGGTTCCATCTTGAATGCGTGGCGACACTGTTAAGTGAGATGGGAACACAGGACTCTTGTTTGGCAGGAGTTGAACAGAGACAGGACAAGTTCAGCCTGAACTTGTTGGGTTCAGGAGGCCAGGGGGACGCCTGCGTTGGTGTGTCAAGAGGAAGTGGGGTGAGGGGTGGGGCAAGAGCCTGGTTGAGAGATAGGGGCTCAGAAGCCACCAGGGCCCAAGTGGCATCAGTTGAACCCATGGGCCTCTCTCAGGGTTCTCTTCTCCCATTTACTCCTCCAGGGCCAGGACTGGGGACAGAGCCAGATGGGCCCCAGCACTAAGGGATGAGGTGAGAAATTGTCCTTCTTCCAGCCCGTCCCTTCCCCTCGGGATCAGCACCCTGTTTCTGCACCCCCACCAGAGAGGGTCGGTGCTCCGTGTGCAGAACTCAAATCCACGCGGGGCTATGCGCCAAGGCAAAGGCCATCACTGCCGCTTTTGAGTTTCTTAGTGAGGCAGTGTCTTCACGTGAAACCCAATAAAGTCACGACTGGGGACTGGGCACAGAAAGGACAAATTCCACCGCTATGTGGGGACTCCAAGAACATTCAGTACAAGCAACTGAGTCTTAGTGCTATGGGGCCGGGAGGACATTGGTCACGGCCTTTCCAAAGATCCAGGCTGGGCCAACCCCTTCAGGTCTCCTAGGAGTTCTGCAACTTTAATTAGATCCAGCAGGTCCCCTCACCAAATCCCATAATCCCATAAATCCCTAGCAACAAGTTAGGCTCCAGAGTTGAGTCATAATCTGAATTTAAGAAACCCCAAACTGCCATCTTCTGTCTGAGCCTCTGAATCAGCCTTGACCCACTTCTTTCCCAGTTTATCCATCATGGCCTTAGTGTCCCCTGAAACCATGAGGCTGTCTACTGATTTCCCTGTTATATCCCTGGTACCACACCACGAATGATTCTAAATACTTTAAATCTATGAGCTCATTTATTCATTTGTGAATATTGTAGACCCTGTCTATATATAGATATCATACTTTTTATAGTGACAATAATAGTGGATAGCTTTGCTAAGTGCCTCGGGTAGGCCTGGTCTGTCTCTAAACACTTTACATGAAAGAACACTGAATTCCACATGAATAACACGGTGAGGTAGGTGTTATTACTATCCTCATTTTACAGACAAATCACAGAAAGGTTAAGTAAGTAAAGTAAGGTCACACAGCTCATAAGAGGCTGGTGCTGAGAATCCAAACCTGCTGGTGTGGCTTTGCCATTTTATTTCTCACTGGGGTCTTCTATAGTCCCCACCAGCTCTGGGTGCTTCTAGATGACAGCCCCCTGTCCCTTTTGCACCTCAGCCTGAAACATCACTGATTAGGTCTGCAGTCCAGATATTTCAAGCAGCCCTAGATCCTTTTGAAGAAGTTCAGAGTTGTTGCCTGGACAAGAGCAGGTCAGGACTCAGAGGCATTTACATGTGATCCCGAAGAGTCCAGGTGTAGGCTGGAGCTTCTTATGGGAATTACAGTCCTTTGTTCTGCCCCATTCCCCGCCTCCATTCTATGAGACAGATTGCACTCTGTCTTAAAGTCTGACCCTAGAAGACCTTTTGAACCTGTGATTTCCAGACGTGAACTCTCAAACCCAGAGACTTGGCATCTCTATGGGGAGAGTGGCTGGAACATGCATTTTAGCCAATGCTCGCACTGAAATAGTTTGAGGATCACTCTTGTTTACTCTGAGAGGATGCAGGCCTGTCTTCTGATTCTAGAGATACCCTGAGCTCGCTTAGGGGTGCTTCCTCCCGCTCCTGCCCAGCAGAGACTCAGGGAGGGCTAGATGCAGAGGGCACCCCGAGGGCAAGCCTGCACAGAAAGCAGCACTCCTTTCTACCACCATGCCCCTCAAGAGAGTGAGTCTGTCTTTTGGGAAAGGGTGTGGAATGGGGAGAGAGGAAATGAAGGAAGGCCTCTTGAAGCTGAAGTGCCCTGGGGCTCAGGCAAAGAGGTGCCCTGAAGGAGGGAGAAGGGGGTATTGGAAGAGGGAGGCAGTGGGGCCAGTAGTCAGAGGGTCACCAGTCCCAGTGGGGGCGGCTGTGGCTATGCAGCAAGACCCCAGCTGCAGTGAATTTCATGGACAGCAGAGACCCAGAGTTTTGTTGGGGTTTTGTTCCTTCTGGAGCTGCACCCTTTTGGATCCTGCCTTCCCAGAGGTGATTCCATTTCCCGACTAGGGAAAGGGTTATGAAGTTCAGGCTTGGTTGGAGGAAACCGAGGAAAAGATCTCCTGAATGCTTTGCAGTGAACTTGTCTCTTGGATTAGCAGGGGATGGAGGGGATACAGAACTGGCAAGAAGACAGGCTTGGGAATCCTCTCATCTAGTGAGGCTGGGAGGAGAAGGAGAAGAAGAAGAAGGCTACTTTAAATGAAGATGACGATGTGCCTCCAGAGCCCTGGTGGTTTGAGAACTGCACTGAGCAGGGCCACCTGCTGCTGTCAGCCATTCTCAGAAGACCTCACATAGAGCAGAGAGCTGGGTGTCTTAACCACTGCTGATTTCTGTTAAGCATTACTCTGTACCAGGCAGTGCTGGGTTTTATTTGCATCAACTCATTGAAGCTTCACAGC
>RJWH01011630.1:0-11402 GCA_004363575.1 Solenodon paradoxus | reverse complement strand
GTGCTGATTCTAAAACCAGATAAAGACTGCTTCAGAAAGGAAAACTATAGAGTGATATCCTTAATGAATACTGATGCAAAAATTATCAACATAATATTAGCACTGTATCAATTAAAAAGGACAAAAAGCACATGATCATTTCAATAGAGGCAGAAAAATCATTTGACAAGATTCAATACCTTTTTATGTTAAAAACACTACAAAAATAGTTATGTAAGGGGCGTTATTCAACCATAAGTAAGTGTATATATGCCAAGCCCAAACCAACATTGTACTCAACAGAGAAAAACTAAAAACTTTTCCCCTAAGATAAGGGACAAGAGAAGAATTTTCACTCTCACCAATACTATTCAATAGTGTTGGAGATCCTGCTTAATGCAATTAGACCAAAAAAGATATAAAAGGTATCCAATAGGAAAAGAAGCAAAACTATCACTTCATGGATGACATGATAATATACATTATAACCCCAAAAACCAAGTAAAAAGCTACTAGTAATAATAAATATAGTAAAGTAACAGGGTACAAAATTAATATTAAAAATCTGTTGCATTTCTGTATGCCAAAAATGAAAACACAGAAAAAGAACTGAAGAAAACTACTGTTTATAATTGACCACCAAAATGAAATACCGTGGAATAAACCTAACCAAAGAAGTGAAGGACCTATGCTATGAGAACTATAGGACATTGATAAAATGAATGGATGATGACAGAAGAAATGGAAAGATATTCCATACTCATGGATCAAAAGAATCAACATAATCAAAATGAGCATACTGCCCAAGGCAATATATAGATTCAATGCTATCCCCATCAAAATTCCAAAGACATTCTTCAAAGACATGGAACGCAAAATAATGAAGTTTATCTGGATCAACAAACAACCCAGGATAGTAAAAGCAATCCTCAAGAAAAAAATCAACAAAGAAGGAGTCCCCTTACTTCAAACTCTACTACAAAACAATAATGATTTAAAAAGCATGGTACTGTTGTAAATACAGAAAGACTGATCAATGAAACAGAATTGAAAGTCCAGAAATAAGTCGACATATATAAGGACACCTAATTATTGACAAAAAGCCAAAGACTTACAATGGGTCAATGACAGCCTCTTCAATAAATGTTGTTGGGAGAACCAGACAGTCATATACAAAAGGTTGAAACTACACCATTACCTAACACTATATTATACATAAAAGTTAACTCAAAATGGCTTAAAGACATAGATATAAGACCTTAAAACCACACATAGAAGGTAACGGAGGTTATGTGTAATAACTATTATTAGACATAGGCCTAAGAGATATCTTTGGCAACTCAAGTTCCATTGCAGAACAAAGAAAATCCCAAATAAACAAGTGAAGTTTCATAAAACTTAAACATTTCTACTTAGCAAGAGAAACTTGTATAAAAACAAAAAGGCATCAAACTGAATGGGAAAAGATAATTGCCTCATAGCTCAGATAAGGGGTTAATATCTAAGTGTCAGGCTCGACTCCTAAGGTCAGGGCTGAAGGAAAGGGCTGCAAAGGATTGAGAAATAGAAAGAAACAGATAAAAAATAAAGAAAGCAGGGTCAGGGAATCTGCAATGTCATGCATTAAATAATTTCCAGTAATTAATTCCAGTTTGTGGCTGAAAGTTTGAGCAATTTGCTGTTGCAATTTTTCCACATCTGAAGTGAGATTTTCCTGTCCCATTAGGTGTTTTCCCACCCAGTCCTAGGTATGCTGGGAAACATTATACAGATGTGGAGTAATACAGAACTGTGTGTAGTTTCACTCACATTGAAGTCTGATTTGTAATTGCAGACCGGTAAGCTAATCTGCAATCAAGAGGACGACTTGTCTTAAATCTGCAACTTCAGCAATAACTTGACTCTCAATTTGTTTTTGAGAATTCCACAGTGCACTAGCATCAGCATGCCACTGTTGGACAAAATGCACAATCTGGATTCCCTGATGAAGAGCAGTTCCCACCACTGCTGCAGTAGCAGTGACACTGATAATACCAGTGATTGTTGCAGTAAGTATCCTGATAAAACTCTTTGAGCCGTGTAAGATTTTTGTGAGTACTTGTTGAACAGAGTATAAAGAGGCAGAGTCCTGCCAGCTTCGGGACATACGCACTGGGAGCCATAAATTTGTTCAAGCTTTTAAGATGTAGATGGACTCAATGCTGTCATTGAAAGAAACTGAGGCATTAATACACATGTAAAGTCTACATTTGGGACAAGTCACAGTTGAATTAGCTTGGTTGATAATGGTGGGTCCTACAAGGAGAACAAATGGTAACGTGAGACAAAGCTTGGGTAAAATGAGAAGCAGTTTTAGTAAATGCAAGTGTATAATTTCCTTTAGAAGTGCTGTACTGTCCTTCCCAAGTTGGTAATGGTTCTAAAGCTGCAGACAATTTCCATAATTCCCTATGCATTGGGACCTGAGGCAAGTGTGGAGTGGAGGGATGAAGCCCCCTCCATGCCACATAATAGGAGCCTCTTTTGTGTTGGCTGAGAGAGTAAGGTTCTCCTAATATCATCAGAGGTCACTGGGAGAAAGATTTGAATGAGCTGAGCCCACAGGGCTCCAGTCAATGACAATTCCATAGGAATTATTAAGAACTCATCCTGCCCAGGATTCCCACTGCACCCAGTTTGGGGCATGGTTAATTATTTTTGCCTGACATGGAGCCCAGGGAGGTCTGGATAAATTAGTGTGTCCTGTGCTTTCAAAGGCCCATACTGACAGCAGAGATAACCTCATAGGAGAGGTGGCATTTCTTTTTGAAGTTATCATCCACACTTGTTGCTTTCTTTTAAGACAATGATTTTCATGACCAATGCAAATAGGGAATCCTTCAAACCCAGCAGTGTAATTTTCTACTATTAAGCCTTCTTCAGATAGTATTCTGACCCACGGTGAAGATCATAGGGACCAGGGAGCCAGCTGGTTTCATTTACAAATATTAGTGCTGGAGCATCTCCCACAAGAAAAAAATTTATTCAAAGGAGGGTTAGGAACATATGCCCAATAATCATACTCTGTGGCTATTGTTAGTCTGGCTCAGAAAGACGGGACAGCGGGCAGGGACAGCGGGCATGCCCGGCGGGCATGCCTGGCGGCCAAGCCCGGGAAAAAGGTGGATGACGTCAGAATAAGGGATGCGACCCCCACACCTGGATTCACGGGGCCAATCCCCAATCGTGATATGGGAAGCCCGCAAAATTCCTCTGCTTAAAGAGCCGGTACCCCTTTGTTCTGCGCGTGACTTCCCCAGGCCCGTTTTGCGGACTTGGGAGTTTCGCCCGGGAGCGCAAAGTCCAATAAAGCCCTGACTATTCTGCTTTCTGTCTGATTGAAATTTTCTCCTCGCGGAGCCCAGAAAAACCTTACAGCTATTACTGGACTTACTGCCATACCAACTACTGTGAGCATGGCCAAGAAAAAGGATACAGGTGTTTTTGGTGTTTTCGTAGCATTTAAGATGCATTCTGCTTCCTGATAAATTTTTTTGTTTGACCCCGGTTAGGTGGGGTTGCGTGCGTCATTCCTCTGGTCCTTGTTTTCTTTCTCTTCAAACTGAGAGCCATCATCTCCTCAGTGGGAGGGTCTACATCGAGCTGTTTTCTCTTGTGGTTCATGGCATGGTTTAATTCTCTGCGCAGGCAGCCATAAGAGGTTTCCAGGAATTTCTGTAGAAACACAAGCAAAACCTCAACCCCAAGTTTTAATCCACCCCTTTCTCCATTCTCCCATCTCATCATCTCTCCACCAGACAGGGTGATGTAAATCCCTGGGGGCATGTATAGCGCCCGCCCAGTGCCTCTCTGCAGGAGCTTGTGAATCTTCCCTTAAGTTTAAAAAATTTAAAATGAAAAGTGGCTTGGCTGAAAGCTCCTGTGGAGAACTTCCCTTTCCTATCCCCCTTTTTTGTTTTTCTAATTGCTGTTTCAGAGTCTGATTTTTCCACTCAACAATGTCAGATGCTATACTGGCTTAAAAATGTAGTGAATGCCTGTGAAGAATATGCAAGGGCATTATCCATTTTCAGTTGTTTTGGGAGGCCCATGAATGCAAATCATTGTAATAGGTGGGTTTTCACATGTCTCACCATCTCGCCCATGGTGGCAGTAGCCCGCATGAAACCAGAGAAGGTACCTATAGTAAAGTACACTGCCCCAGGTGGCCAAATTGTGGAGTGTGTGTGACATCCATTTGCCAGAGATCTTTGGAGGTTAGGCCTCAGGGGTTTACACCAGGGTGGTAAGGAGAGACACAAGGCCCACAATGGACACACTGGCAAACTATATTGGTTGCTCGTGCCTTAGAGAGGTGAAATTTCTGTTGCAGACTTACTATTACAATGAGTAAGGCTGTGCCAGTCAGTAGCCACTGAGATGGTCCCAATGAGCATCCGGTTGATATGCGCATTCCCTGTGGTGAGAGAACCTGGGAGATTAGTATGAGATCGAATATTAATCTAGCACAGGGATGGGCATGCTGGCAGATAAGTGTTTGTAGCTGTAAAAGTAGAATTGAGAGTTCATCTTTTTCTGTTCTAATAAAAATATTCTCAATGTTTCTGACAGCAGTAACTACATATTGAGAATCTGAGGCAATATTTATGTGAGAGCCGAACCGACACCATGACAGGCTTCATACAAGCTAGATAACGATGGTATGTGACACGCCCGCTGAGCCAACCGCTTGCTAGATAACGCTGGTATGTGGCACTCTGAACATTAACCAACCATTCAGCACGCCTATGTAACAAAACCCTATAAAATCCTGTTAAAAATTAAAACCAGGGTCCCTGACCAAATCCACGGTGTTGGGTGAGGCTCGGACCCCAGGATGCTGGAAATAAAATCCCTTTTGCTTTTACATTGTTGACTGGTGTGTGTGTGTGTGTTTTTGAGAGGACGAACGCTGACCCTAACATTTGGGGGCTCGTCCGGGATCGATCTCCTCCCTTCTGGAACAAACCACACACGCACTCAGGCAATAGAGGGACTTAATCAGGTGGCGCGTCAGTCGCTAAGACCAATCTGGGGGCCCAAATTCTGGGACTAGGACACCTAGGTGGATGCATCAGAAATGGTGACTAGTCGGGAAGTGTGGAGACGTCCCCACCGTCCCTCGGGTGAAAGAATCTGCTTCTGGTACGAATCGGCCCAAATTTGTCTGTCGTCTCTTTTTGTCGTCTCATTGTTATCTGTTATCATGGGTCAGGGACAGAGTACTCCCCTTTCTCTCTTCATTGACCACTTTTCAGATTTCAGGAAAAGAGGAAACAACCTGTCTATGGAGGTCAAGAAGAAGAAATTAATAACTTTTTGTTCTGCAGAATGGCCAGCTTTTGGAGTCGGATGGCCCCCACAGGGAACTTTCGACCTCGGCGTCACCGCCAAGATTCGGAAGAAAACTCTCCTCACCATTCTGCATGGACAGCGGGACCAAATCCCCTATATCTTGGTTTGACAAGATATGGTAGAAACCCCCCTCCTTGGTTAAAACATTTTCTGTCTTCTAATCATACAGGCCCTAAGGTTCTGACGGTTCGATTTCACGATGATTGTGAAAAGCTTCTCCCAAAATCTGACCCAAAGGTTCTGCAAGACCCCGGATCATTCCCGAATCTGATTGACCTAGACACGGAAACCCCGCTGCCCTATGCCCCTACCCAGGCCCCTTCTCCTCCACAGACCCCCATGGCCCCACTGGAGCCCCACCAGGTGCCAGGCGTCTCCCTCAAACCAACACCTCAGCCAAACGTCTCCGGTTTGGGACCCGCCTTTGGAACTTGGTCTCACCAGGTTGTTGACACAGCACCAAAACCCCCCCATCTGTTCAGGCATTCTCTCTCCTCACCGTGGGTCCTGTCACGGAAAATGGGGAACGAACCTATCAATATTGGCCATTTTCTTCCAGCAACCTGTATAACTGGAAAACCCAAAGTCCCCCTTTCTCTTAGAAACCCACAGCCCTGATAGACTTGGTGGATTCTATTCTGTTTACCCATAACCCCACATGGGATGACTGTCAACAGCTTCTAAAGGTTCTATTCATCACTGAGGAGAGAGAGAGAATTTTGGCTGAGGCCTGAAAGGTTGTTCCAGGAGATGATGGGCGGCCCACTACATAACCCCACTTCATCGAGGAGGGATTTCCGCTGATCTGCCCCAACTGGGATTTCGATCACGCTGAAGGTAGGGAGCGTCTCCGCGTTTACCGCCAGACTCTGATGGCCAGTCTCCGAGCGGCGGCGCGAAAGCCTACTAATTTGGCCAAGGTAAACTTAGTTCGACAGGAACCCAATGAGAGCCCAGGCACCTTCCTGGAGACGATATTAGAGGCTTTTAGGCAATACACTCCCATGGATCCCCAGGCAGAGGAGACTAGGGAAGCGGTCATTTTAGCGTTTGTTAATCAGGCAGCCCCCGATATCCAAAGAAAACTACAGACAGTAGAAAACTCAGGGACGCTATCAAATCAGGACCTACTCAGGATAGCGGAAAAGGTTTACAACAAAAGGGAGACTCCAGAGGAAAGAGAAGAGAGGATAAAGAGGGAAGATAGAGAATACCAGGCTAAGGAGAATAAAAGGACACAAAGGGAACTAGCTAGGATCTTTTATGCAGGAACCAGAGAGGGACCAAAAGGCAGGCAATTTGTAAATGAGAGGAAACCCTGGCGGGCTGGCAAGCCTAAGCTAAAAAAGGACCAATGAGCCTACTATAAGGAAAAAGGACACTGGAAGAACGAGTGCCCTAAGAAAAAGGAGAATAGCAATGGAAAGGGTGAAACTCCACCAACCTGAGTGTTCGTAGCTGGGAATAATAGTGACAGCAACTGAAGGCGACGGGACTCAGCACCCCTCCCTGAGTCCTGGATAAAACTTGAGGTGAAGGGGGAATCTCTAGGGTTCATGGTGGACACAGGAGCACAATTTTCGGTTATAACCAAAGATAAAGGGCCACTGAGAGCCAAAACCAGCTGGGTGCAGGGAGCTACCGGGTCCAAGCCTTACCGATGGACCACAAGTGGAAAGGTAAACTTGGGAACCTGACAAGTAACCCACTCGTTCCTGGTGATACCGGAATGCCCAGCGCTTCTGCTAGGGAGAGACCTGACCAAGTTGAAGGCTCGCATTTACTTTGAAGATCAAGGAATAAGAGTGACAGATGGGGAAAATAACCCCATATAGGTCCTGAAAATAGGGCTGGAGGATGAATACCGCCTACATCAGGGGCCCATTTCCTCACTGACCCCTCCTGATATGCAGGATTGGCTACGAGACTTCCCGGAGGCATGGGCTGAAACTGCTGGGGTCGGCCTGGCCTTGCATCGGGCCCCCCTCCTAATAGAACTTAAGCCAGGGACACAGCCTACTCGGGTTCGCCAGTATCGCATGTCTCAAGAGGCACGCCTGGGCATAGCTCCCCACATTGACAGACTACTGAAGGCGGGCATTTTGCGGCGCTGCCACTCCCTTGGAATACTCTGTTACTGGTTAAAAAGCTGGGGGGAAATGATTGTAGGCCCATGCAAGACCTCAGGGAAATCAACCCATGGGTAGAAGACATTCATCCCACTGTCCCTAACCCGTACACACTGCTGAGTAACTTGCCTCCAGATCAACACTAGTATACCACTCTAGACTTAAAAGATGCTTTCTTTAGTTTACCCATAGCCCCTAAGAGCCAACCAATATTTGCTTTTGAATGGTATGATGAAGAAACCAAGACCTTCAGACAGCTGACATGGACACGACTGCCTCAAGGATTCAAACACTCGCCAACTCTGTTCGACAAGGCCCTGAGCGAGGACCTGAGTGAGTACTGAGCATTCCACCCGGGGCTCACTCTGTTGCAATATGTAGACGACCTGTTGTTAGCCGCTCCCTCGCAGGAAACATGCCTACAGGGGACTAAGGATCTGTTATGTACCCTGGGGACTCTTGGTTACAGGGCCAGTGCAAAGAAGGCTCAGATCTGTAAAAGAGAAATAATTTATATTGGCTATAATCTGAGAGAGGGGAACCGATGGTTGACCCAAGCCATGAAAACGACTGTGTTAAGCCTCCCCACACCCACAGGACCAAAAGCTGTCCAAGAGTTCCTGGGGTCCATAAGCTACTGCAGGTTGTGGATACCGGGATTTGCTGAAATTGCCAAACCCTTATATGAGGGTGGCAAAGAGACCAAAACCTGGAGCTGGACCCCCAAAATGAATAGGGCATTTCAGCTTTTGCAGAAGGCCCTATTGGAGGCTCCCGCCTTGGCCCTACTGGACCCCATGAAACCTTTCCACCTATTTGTGGATGAAAAGAAAGGAATAGCAAAAGGGGTACTTACTCAGACCTTGGGACCTCGGCGTAGACCAGTGGCCTACTTGTCAAAAAAAATGACCCGGTGGCAGCTGGGTGACCCCCTTGCCTCAGGATCATAGCCGCCACCGCTCTCCTGGTATGAGATGCAGACAAACTAACATTTGGTCAGCACCTGGTCATTACTACTCCACACACCATATATGGAGTACTTAAACAACCCCCGGTTAAATGGTTCTCTAACGCCCGACTAACACACTATCAAGGACTCTTGTTAGACAGTCCCCGGATTCAATTCAACAATCCAGAAACCCTCAGCCCCGCTACCCTGCTGCCTACTCCGGACCTGGAAACTCCCCTGCATGATTACTTGGAAATACTGGCAGATGTCACCTAGGTACAAAAGGACCTGAGGGATCAGCTGCTACCCAACAGTGACCTCCTATGGTTCACGGACGGCAGCAGCTTTGTACACAATGGACAGAGGTATGTGGGAGCAGTGGTGGTAGATAAGGATAGTCCAGTCAGCTGGTCTCAAGGGCTGCCCGCGAGCACTTTGGCTCAAAGAGCAGAATTGATAGCCCTGACTAACGCCCTGGAATTGGCCAAGATGAAAAGACGGACAGTCTACACAGACAGCAGATATGCGTTTGGTACTGTTCATGTACACGACGCCCTGTATCGCGAACGGGGGTTCATTACGGCCGAAGGCAAAGAGATAAAAAATAAGCCAGAGATCCTGAGACTCTTGGCAGCCATGCAGGAACCCCGAGCAATAGCGGTGGTACATACGCCGGGGCACAGAATAGGGAACAGCCTGGAGGCTGCCGGAAACCGCTGCACTGACGCAGCAGCTAAGGCGGCGGTCTTACCAGAGTCAATGATCCCTGTGTCCAAAGGAACCGCGGCCTTAACCCTAAACTTGCCACTGCCTGGGATGGGTGTACTTCCTGCTGTTCCTATGTATTCCCCCGAGGACCAAAAATGGATTAAAGACAAGATCAAGGCAACAGAGAAAAAGGACAAATGGTTCCAGGACCCGGAGGGAAGACTCCTTTTACCTGAAATATTAGGGAAACATTTCATTCTACATTTACATCAGACCACGCACCTAGGAGAGAAAAAGATAATAGCCCTCATGGATTTGGCTGGGCTCTGCTTCCACCATCTGCGACAAGCTGTCCACCAGATGGTGACCAATTGCCAAGCCTGCCAGGTTATGAAACCAGGGAAGCTAATGGGCCAACATACAGCCCTCAAGGTAGACAGAATTGGACCGTGGGTACATCACTCACGCACGAAAGGCTAATCCAGAAGAAGAGGACCGAGCTCAAGCCCACTGGACGGCCCGCACCCATCCCACTGACCCCCTGAAGCTGAAGCTCATCCGCCAAGATGAATAGGTCACTTCTCCTGTGGACTCTATGTATAATCGCTGCGACCACAACAGGAACCAATGACCACCGACCATACAAATGGCAGCTCCTACCATATGAGGATGGATATGCGGTGAGCGAAAAGACTCAGGCGGGACCACCCTCCTTCGTGACAAACCTATGCATTGTGACCCGAATGCAGCCTTGCTTAAATGAACTGATGTCTTATATGTGCCCGGCCTCCGGACCGTCATATTGCAATAGATCTAATCACTATTATTGTGCTTATTGGGGATGCGAAATGATCGCTCCTCATGGGAAAAGAGACGGAGGGACCGATCCATATTTAAAGATAGACTGGGGGCCTCGGGGATGTGGGCATAGGATGGCCTTTGGGGGGATTTATACCAATTCTGGCTCTCAAAGAGGCAAGCCTAGATGTAACCAAATAGTCATTAATGTAACTAATCCCCAGGATAGATCATGGGCCTTTGGAAGGACTTGGGGGGGTGAGGAATTATGAGCTGGGAACGGATAGGGGAGAAATGTTTACTATCCAGAGGTACGAGGTCACCCAACCTGGATAAATAAGGCCAAATAAAGTTCTAAAAAACCCACTTAGCAAAAACAGTAGGGGGTCCCCGGATTTGAGCCAAAAAGACCAATAGCCAAAGCCAACCCTGATATTCACATCACTTGACTGTCCCCTAATACCAACTGTGGGAATTGACCAGGACCCACTATAGACCTTGCTGCAATTCACCTATAATACCCTCAACATCACCAACCCCAATATCACTTCCTCCTGCTGGCTCTGTTATGATGTAAGGCCTCCTTTTTACGAGGCAATGGGCTTCAATGGCACAGCTGATTTCACCGGCCAAGACACACCGAGGTAATGTCGATGGAACAACCCCAAAGTAGACTTAACCATACAGCAAGCATCAGGCAAGGGAGTATGCATAGGAACTGTGCCAGAAGAGCGACAGCACTTATGTCCTCAGAGATATAAGACCAATAGTTCCCACAAATGGGCCATTCCTAGCCAAGGTGGCTGGTGGCTTTGCTCACAAATAGGACTTACCCCTTGCCTCAGCTTACAAGTATTCAATGCATCAAGAGAGTTTTGTATGATGTTTCAGTGTACCCTAGAATACTTTATCACTCTGATGAGTATATGTATTCGCACCGGGAACAACAAACAACCCGCTACCGTGTGCGTAGAGAACCTGTTACCCTGACTATAGCAATGCTCATAAGATTAGGCTTGGCAGGGGCAGGAACTGGGATTGCATCCCTTGCAACTCAACATAATGGATTAACAGCCCTTCAAGCGGCAGTAGATGAAGATATATCTAGAATAGAACAATCTATCACTAGTTTAGAAAAATAGTGTCTCTTTCTGAGGCTTAGATCTAATTTTCCTCCAATAAGGAGGACTTTGTGCAGCCCTAAAAGAGGAATGTTGCTTCTATGCAGATCACACTGGAATGGTGGAAGAATCCATGGCACAATTAAGGGAAGGACTAGCAAAGAGAAAGCGAGAAAGGGAACAACAGGAAGGCTGGTTTCAATCATGGTTTAACAGGCCCCCTTGGTTGACTATTCTCATAGCCACCCTTGCGGGACCTCTAGTCTTACTCCTTCTGATCTTAACCTTTGGGCCATGTATCCTAAACAGATTATTAACATTTAT
>RJWH01011629.1:0-11411 GCA_004363575.1 Solenodon paradoxus | reverse complement strand
CCTAGAGGAAGCAGGACTCAAGATCAATGTGGGGGGGTGAAGCTCGACTGTCAGGTGGGAACCCTTTTCGGTCACCTTCCCTCCCAGGGTGGGCAGCTGGAGGCCTTGAAGGTCACTCCTGTCTGTGGAGGTGACAGGAGGCTGTAGCTGGACCTTCAGCAGCTCACTGACTGGGGGGTCAGCAGAGGTGGGGGGATCCCCAGTCTGAGAAGACGGGAGCAGTGCGGCAGGAGCGCTGGCCTCTCTGAAGTGAGCAAGCAGGGCTCCCGGCTGCTGTCCCTCCAACCTGCAACCTGACCTTGGGCGAGGTCGTTGCTCCCAGCTCAGCTCAGGGCTTATGTCATAGCAGATGAGGTGGCATCAGGGCTGAACTGCGAGAAGAGCCAGACCACCAGGAGCCGAACCCTGTGTCCGAGGGGGACAGGGCCCTGAGCTGTCACGGGGCTTCTCCCAGGAGCTGTGTGCCCTCACGTCCGTATGGCCCTTCTCAGCATGTCCATGCTTGATCCCCAGGACATGGCGAGGACCCTTGTGCTGGTCACAGTCCCCAGGTCACACGCTGGCAGGTGGGAGGCCGGGGCTGGAGCAGCACTGGGGGGCCAGTTCCCATCTGACACCCCCGTGTGTGGGATTTTGTCCAGGGGAGGGAGCGCCTGATGAGTGGATGCCTCTTCCTTGTCCCCAGGGGACAGTGGGCCCCAAGTTCAGACAAAGCATATGGCCTGCGCACACCTCACGGATCTCAGCCTCGTCGGGGCCGGGGCCCCAGACTGGGGTTTGCACAGAGCAAGAGAGCAGGCAGATCCCAGGATCTCCTCTCACTGTCTGTCTTCCTGCCAAGTCCGGCAGTCCCGAGCGGGCGGCGGGAGAAGAGCGCAGCAAGGGGGTCACTTCTGCAAGCCTACAGCCCACGCAGGCAGCTGGGCCCCCGGTCGGCCCCAGAGCGCCACCTGCCCTGGGCGCTGGAGCTCTGCCCATGCCTGGGAATGCGGGCGAGCAGACAGTGTGAGCCCCACTGCCCTTCTCAGAAGCTCACCAAGAGGCAGCAGGGCCCAGGCCTGCATGACCCTTTATAATTCACCTTCAGCCCTGGGAGGGACAGGTGAGGCAGAAACTCCGGACTCACCTCCCAGATGGGGAGCTGGTGCCGTCTCCAGTCAAGGGTTGATGGGATGCCCAGCAGAGTCAGCACAGGGTTCTGGTTTCCAGACCCGTGCTCAGCCCACCTGCACTTGCCTGGGTCTTGAGGAGGACCAGGACAGTAGGTGGGGCAGATGTGTCCCCTAGGCAGCCCTGTCCACAGTGTCTGGTGCACAGGGCTGCGGGAGGAAGGCTAGTCTTACCTGCAGCTGTGGCGATGCCCAGGAGCCGGCAGGTGAGCTCCAGTCCGGTCCAGAACACCTGCAGCCTCATGGTGCCAAGGGTGGGGTCCCAGTGCCGGAGGGGCAGCAGGGGCCCCAGCCTGAGATGCTCCCAGCCGGCCAGTCGCTGTGGGAGGTGGTGGGTGGGCTTCCAGACCCGGCTCCAGGGCCCCACCTGCTCCAGCCAGTCTCCACCACCGCTGTCTGGTCAAGGTGTGAACAGCGCTCACCTTCCCGGCTCCCCGTGCCCGCGGGCACTCAGCTTAATCATTACCTCCGGAATCGGCCCTGCTGGGAGCAGGCGGGCGGAGCTGCGGCTGTCCCTGCCGCTCCCTGCGATTGGCCGGCAGGGCTGGGCAGGAGCGGAGAGCTGGAGTGAGCGCTGGAGCGAGCCGGCTGGAGTTGTGTCTGGCCTGGAGGCGGGAGCGGGAGGCCAGGAGCCAGGCTGGGTCCTTCTGTGCCAAGCAGCTCAAGACAAAGTCGCACATGGAATGCAGTCTTTGGGTCCCTGGAGACCGCCCTGCCCGGGGACCCGGTCTGCACGGTGAGCAGGGGCCTCTGTCTGGAAGGCGGCCGCGGAAGCACCTTCTGAAAGGAGTTGCAAGCTGCTGCTCCTTGGCTGGGGTGGGCTTGCGCCCAGCACGCAGGCTCAGCTCAGAGCCACCGCCCGGCCACCTTCCCTGACGGCGGCCGCGCTGCTGTGGGAAACTCTCTGGGAGGCAGTGCTGTGTCAGTAATTAACCAGTGACCTTGGGAGACACAAAGTGCCCGCGAGCTTTAATAACTTGGGCAGAAAACAAGCGAGAGTGTTAGGATGGATTAGTGGTTCTCAAGGCCGACTGGGAGCCGACCAACAAACCCGTCTCTACGTGGCACGAGGGGGCTTTCGCTAATTCCTCTTTGAAGGAAAGGCAGGCAGGAGTGAAGCGAGCAGGAGCAGCAGGAAGAGAGGGGAGGAGGAAGCACTTTACTTACTTAATTTAGTTCATCACCTGCTCCCGGGTGTTTGAGGTGAGTATGGACTGCACCAGCTGAAGGCGGCAGCCCAAACCCTCCTCCACCAGGGCGCAGCCGCTTTTTACTGATTCTCCATTTGCTGGTGGAGGTAGGGGACTGAGCGATAATAACGTTTTCATCTTCCTCCCTCGTATTTTTTGGAAATATTTTGCCCCTCTGCTCGGATGGCTTAAGATAGTCGAACAAACCTAACACGTTAGAGCTCGGGCTTTGCTGAGCAGGCGTCACTGGACATGGTCAGGGACCTGTTGGTGCAGCCCCTTCCTGGGGAGGCCTGTGGGGTCACAGATTCATGGAGCATCTGCTGGTCCTGGCCCTCTTGCTGACCACAGCTTTCTGGAGACTGGCCTTTGACCCCAGGGGACAGTGAGGCTGAATACCCACCCAGGTTGGGAGCCATCAGGAGAGTAAAGTCCTGCGTTCCCTGGAGTGGAAGCAAGATGTGGAGGAAACAGAGCTTTAGTCCAGCCTCCACGGACGTGGCTTCCTCTGTGCCCGCGGCGAGGAGGGGCTGTCAGCTGGACTTAGACTGGACACAAGCTCCTCACGACGGGCTGCCTGTGCCCGCCCAGAAGCGCACCTGCCCGCATGCAAGGGCTGAGGCTTAGAAGGGGCGCGGCAAACACCTTTCCGTCTGCGCTTTTAGTGATAATGTCCCAGAACATACTGAGTATCACTGCTTTTTGTGTGTGTGTCGGGGGACGGGTAGTCAGTCTCAAAAGGTATCTAAAGTCTCCATCAGGAAAAGAGAGAGTCTCATACCTCTCATACCGAATTTTGTTCAGAAGTCACCCGAAGTCACAGCTTCCTTAAGTGCTAAGTCAAGTTCAATTATTTGGTTCTGTTCATTCACCTCTATCAGCCAATGACTCATCCACACACCCCAAAATATACTGATACAATGGAAAACAAAGATGTACTTCTGAGAGCACAGAGGCTCCCAGATACAGGTGGGTGTTTATTGATAATTATCTGGCTCCTGGCCACCAAAGAGTGTGAGCTTTGAAGGGTGGCCTCCCAGGACAAGACCAGAGCAGACCCGGATTCAGGGGAGGAGGGCTGAGGAGGGGCCGACAGAGACACGGGACATTTCACCCACAGTCCTCTTCCTGCCCACACCCTCTGGTGGTCCCGTCCCTCCTCTCTCTGCTGCCCTGCACCTGCTCCAAAACCTAAGGTTCTGTTTCAGGTGAATGAAACAGAGAAATGTCAAGCTTCCAGGCAAAGCAAAGCAAGGGACAGAGGTGGAGGGAAAAGGGCAGCAAGTATTTGATGAAAGTCTCCAGTATGAGACAGAAAACCAAAGCAGACAGGAGACAGGGCCCACCGAGGAGGCCCACCAGCGATAACCCTTATAATGAGGACCTTGAAAGACATGCGACAAGAGGTTTTATCTATAAATAAGGGTAGAAATCGATGGAAAATCATCAGAGCACAGAATCTCAAATTAGAACTCAAACTCCAAACCACACAAGATGAGCTGGAGACTGAAATCAGGCAGAATAACGAGAAAGAAAGGGAAATAGATGAAAAAGACTAAGGTTTATCTATTGACTTCTAGGAGCTCCAGAAAGACAGAGCAGAGGGGGGAACATGTGGAAATGCGATGTAAGAAAGCTTCCAGCACCGAGCAAACAAGTCCCAGAATGATGACATTAATTCGACGGAGGACAGACTGCTGGCGAATCAGGCGCTGACCCCACCGTTGGCCAATGGAAAGTGCAGCATGAATATTTTAGCAACAAAAAAGGACACAGATTTCCTGACCTTCAACCTTATTAAAATCATTTTGACAAAAATAATAACGTGCTTTTAAAAAGGAAAGGGATACAATGAAGGAGTGTGCTCTCCAGATGTCACTGTGTTAGGTGCTCCCGGGAGAAACTGTTACGCATAAAGAGAACACGCTTCTTTGCAACACGCACATCGCTAAATGGTTTCCGGCTAGACGTGTCCTGACGGCGGTGCACGGTGGTGCCTGCGGGAGGCTGGGGGCCTGGCCAGGGCTCCGGGATGCGGGCACGCGTGGCGTCCCCCTCGCTGGGATGCACAGCATTCCTGACACCACAGGCTGTGCGGTGACAGTCCCCGTCTCACCGCTGCCGTCACGGTGTGGCTGCGCTCCTTTCTGGACACTCGCGGCAGGACCTGTGTCCTCATCTGGGTCCCCTTTCCTGGCTGCCGTCAACAGCAGGGATGGCCCGCACTTCTAGAGGACACCAGACTCCTGAGCCCGTGGCCCCTCGTGTTCATCCTTGAAGCCGGTAAACGTGGTCAAGGCCTTCTGCCCTTGGAATTTCTTTCCTCTCGCCCGCTCCTGGGGACGGGCTCCTGCGACGGGACAACGGCGGCCTCTCATTTCAGGTCCGCTCTTAGCAGCATCGTTCTGCCAGCAACCTTACACAGCCACGGTCTCAGCGAGCGGGGCGTGGACACGGCCCCCCGCCGTTCTGCCTGGAGACTAGGGCGGCCGAGCCCCCCACGAGCTGTTCGGGTCTTATTCGACCTCGCAGAGAAGTCTCGTGTGAGAAGGGGAGAGGAGCTTCTGGGAAACGTAGAAGCAGCAGCGTTGGCAGCAGCAGTTCTCATAGGACAGTCCTGGGAACCCGCTAGAGATACGGATCTGGGGCCCCACGCAGACCTGCTGAATGAGGACCTCGGGGCTGGCGAGCCTCCTCGGTCACTCTGATGAGACTCTGTCCTGCCCACTTGGCCCCGGGTTTGCCCGTCTGAGGCTGGTGGGCTGGCTCTTTCCGCGGTCACTTAGCCACAGAGTCTTCTTTTCAGGTTGCAGTGTCTCCCCGACTCTGGGGCCTCCCCGGAGGCCTGGGAGCTGGGTTTCCTCAGGACGCAGAGGCGAATGCCTTGCACGAGTAACGTGACCCAGAATATTGATCCGCAGGAGCTGAAAAGCCTCCAGCAGCGTCTTCGGGGATGTCAGCGGCACTCAGAGCTCAGCAGAGACGCTGGGAGTCAGACAGCTCTGGGGACAGCGTCGGGGCAGAGCACGGGCCAGCTGAGCCTTGCAGCGCCAGCCGCAGGGCTTCTCTGTGCCCAGGGATGGAGCTGAGAGCCCTCCCCACGGCCAGGCATCCTGACCCCCGAGAAGGTGTGGGGGCTTCGTGGGAAAACCAGCACCAGGCGGTGAGCCTTGTCTGAGAAAGGCAGACTCACTCTTTCTCTACGTGTCACCTGGAGACACTGGTCCCAACTTCCCTGATGCCCAGCTCTCTGGCATCAGTCGTCTGGGATGGGCGGGCCCAGGTCAGACCTTCCTTACCTCCTGAGACAGAGCTGTCATGACAGGTCACATTGAGGATCACCAATCTAACATGGCTCTGACTCCCAACTGTCCACCGAAATCCAGGGGAAGCTGAGAAAATCAAGAGCAGGCTGCTCGTGCCGTAACACCATGTCTAGGGAGGCCGGCTGGCGCTGTGGGGGCTCAGACACAGGACCGGAGCCGGATGAGGGCGGTACCCTGTCTTGCGACAGAGTGCTCTGAAGCCCAGTTCCGGCTGCCGCCTGCGTCTGGGGTCTGGGGCCTGGGGCGGCCCCAGTGGGTCCTCTTCAGGCACAAACTCCCAGCCGAGGCCCGGTGCCCACAGGCCTAACTTTCATCGAGCTTATACTAGTGTCCGGAATAAGCCCAGCAGACAGTGGCTTGGCCACCTCCGAGACCTGGGGGGTCCACAGGGTGACCACATGGGTCTGAGGTTGGTTTTGATCAGAGCTCTTTCATTAAAGGATAAGAAGCCTGGTTCTCTTGCTGGACGGGTTGCACGTTGTTTTTCTTAATTCTCTGCCTTTTTGAACAGAGGAAGCAAAAAAACAGCCCGACTCGGTGCTGCAGGAAGGACACACAGCAGTTTCCAGATGGGCCAGGGTCCCACCTGCAGACGGAGTGCGGCCGGGAGCCCCATCTTCCTCAGGGGAAGCCCACAAGCTGCTGTGTGACCCCTGTTTCTGCCCCCGCCCAGCTGACCCTGGATGGAGTCAGATGAGTCTGCGGAGGTGGGTCTGTCCAGCAGAGCGGCCCTGGCCAGCAGCCCCCAGCTGACCCAGACATGGAAGGGAGACTGAGCCCAGTTCAAACCGCCAACCCCTAGAAGAGCACGCAGCAGGCGGTGCTGGTGTCCCTTGGCTTGCCCAGGAGAACGCAAAAGAAAGCGCCCATTTCAGGGACAGCGGGGCTGCCCTCTGCAGGCCTCGGGCCATCCATGCTGTGAGGCCGGCTCGGGGACAGCGGGCCGGGGCTGGTTTGTCTCGGCTGGACCCTGGGCTGTGATGCTCTTGTCCGTGTGGAAGGGGAGACAGTCAGGGCCGCCCAGGCCTCCTGCCCTGACGCCCCGGGGTGTGGAAGGAGGTGAGGAGACTGCCCAGCAGGGTGCTGTTGTCTGCGAAGGGCAGAGTCACAAGAGGTCTGGACGGTGAGTGAGTGAAGACAAGGAAGAGAACAGGACAACTTGGACGATGTAGTCACTTTACAAAGCACGTGCGCGATGACGCCTGCCAGCGTGTCAGGGACACAGAGACAGAAGAGAGGCAGAGACAGAGAGGGAAGGAGGGAGGGAAGAGGGAGGGGAACAGCGCAGGGGAAGGTGGCTGGAGGGGAGGGGAGGCGAGGGGGCAAGAACAGAAACTGACCGCCGTGTCCACAGCTCCTTTCTCTGCTTCCCTTCGTTCACCTCTCCTAGGCGAGTGTGTCTATTTGAGGAAAACCACCCTGTGCCCCCGCCCCACGCACTCACGCACACACTCTGCTTCTCATCCCCCGCTGCTGCCGGTCTCCCCAAATGCCCTGACGAAAGCTGCAGGAGCGCCCGTGCAAGTCTCCCTTCCGACGGGCTGTCGGTGCGCGAGCCTGCGGGTACCTGCGGTCAGCGGGCCACCGCGGGCTTTGCACACACGGCGGCTGTGGCGGCTGCTCCGTCACACCCAGCTGTGAGGGCGCCCGCGTCCCCGCCCAGTCGGGCCTGCTGTGCGTTCTCACGCGGACACCGGCGGTCAGCGTGCGCAGAGCCCCCGCGCTGGGCTTCGGGTCCACAGAAGTGCCCGGCACTCCACGGCTTCCACTGCTGCCGGCTGGAGAGAGGCTGAGCCTGGGCGAGGACAGGCGCCGGACACGTCTGCTGGCACCGGCAGGGCCCGTCATTGCTTCGCCGCCGGGCAGGAGGAGACAGAGACGGGGAGATACGGTCCCGCCTGGAGAGCACAGGCCACTTCTCCGGAGCCCGCCACGTGGTGGCCACCGCTCGAAGCGCCCGCAGTCCGGGCAGGGTCAGCCTGCGCAGGACCAAGTCGGCCGTGTGCGTGGCTGAGCCTGCAGCCCAGCGCGGCCGGCGCCGTCCTCCCGTGGGGTGGCTGGTTTTTGTCTTCGCCGTCTGGACAGTGCTGTGGGACCTTCCAGGCCTCGGGATTCCAGAACCTGTGGGCGGGACCACAGGTGCTCAGGACATGCCGAGCTGCAGGGTGGCCTTGGGCTCCGGTGCGGGTGGGCGGCCCCAGGTGCTGGAGGAGGTTCCCGGAGGGCACCCAGGCCACGCTGGGGTGAGGAAGAGAGACGCGAGCCACGGGCCTGTCCTCCGTGTTCTCAGGGTCCTCAGGGTGGCGGCCGAGACGGGCCAGGGGATTGAGGGTAACCAGGGCCAGGGTCATGCGAAAGCTGAGTGTTCGGGTCCTCTACAGGACAGACGTCCCCGCGGACAGATGTCGCCACGTCCTCACAGACAGGGACAGACATCACCGTGTCCCCATAGATGGGGACAGACGTCACTGCGTCCCTACAGATGGGAACAGACATCCTTGCACCCTCACAGGTGGGGACAGATGTCCCTGCATCCCTGCAGACAGGGACAGACATCCTTGAGTACCCACAGACAGGGACAAATGTCACTGCATCCCTATAGACAGAGACCGATGTCCCTATGTCCTCACAGATGGGGGCACACATCACCGTGTCCCTGCAGATGAGGACAGATGTCACCGCGTCCTCACAGACAGGCAGACATCACCGTCTCTCCACAGACGGGGACAGACATCACCGTGTCCCTGCAGATGAGGACAGGCATCAATGCATCTCTGTAGACAGGACAGATGTCACCGCGCCCCTGCAGATGCACAGTCAGCTCAGAGACTGGGAGGTTGGTCAGCACCAGACAGTGAGGTGGCGCCGGCTCAGCGCGGGGCCGTCTGCCAGGCTGCGGCTCTTCCCTCGACTACACACGCGCAGCCTCTCCGCAGCGTCCATCTGGCCGGGCTCAGGGCGGCCGGCTGGAGAGCTTCATGGGCGAGGGGCCTCCGTGCTGGGCAGGGGTCCTGCTGCTGGAGGAGAACGTCCCAGGGCTCCAGGCGTGCCCCGCTCCTGACTCCGGCCAGTGGGTGGTGGGTGCGCAGCGGCGACCTCCCCATCTCCTCACGCAGGCCTTTCAAGGTCACCGGGTGGCTTCCTCCTGCTTTGCAGCCATTTCCAGCTGAGTTCGGCCCCAGGGTCTGCCGGACAGGGCGCCCTGAGCCGGCTGTTTCCTCTGCCCAGCAGGTCACAAGGGGTGTTGCTTTCCCACTTCTGCTGGGAACTCAAGCCTGGATGTGCGCCTTCTCATTCCAGCCTTCAAGCACCTTGCTTTTTCCAGGCCTGCCTTTGTCATGCTTTCAACAGACCACCCAGAGACCCTGCTCCGTTCTGGAATAGTCCGTCCTGTCTGCGGGTGAGGAGCCAGAGGCCCTGGAGATGGAGCTGAGGGGGACCCGGTTTCCCCGCCGGGGCTTCCGGAGCCGGGCCGCCCTGTGCGTAAATAAGCAGCGTTTGAAGGTTATGTTGGAAGGTTATACAGTTTCCTTGCTATGGTCAGCGGGAATGCGGCTCTCAGCGTGGCTTTGGTGACGTCTCTGACCTGACTCTTGCTCTTAGCGGCGAGAATTTCTAGATTTTCCTTCCTTCTGGAAGAAGTCTGAGAAATGCCACCCTCCCACGTGACCCCAAATGCCACAGTGCATTGGCCTTGGGGACAGAATAGCACCACTTTCGCTGCTGGAGACGGACGGTTCCCTGGAGCCTGCTGTTCCAGGTGCCGTGGGGGTGGGCCGAGAGGACCAGTGACCCTCAGGGTCGCACCCGGGCGGCACTTTGGAGCATTAACATCCACAGGAGATGCCGTGGTAGAGCCGGGTCCGGCTCCGGCTCCTCTGCTGCGGGGCAGGAGTGAGGGAGCCGGCAGCTCCCCGCAGGGGCAGGAGTGAGGGAGCCGCTCCCTGACCCCGTGGTCGCGGGCTCCGGCCCTGCCGGCTGTCTGCGGGGCCCAGGAGACGCGATGTGGGACAGCAGGACTCGCAGCTTCCCGGGAATGAGCAGCTTCATTGCCCTGCAGAAGCCGGTGACATTTCTAGCAGTGGCCCTGGGCCAGTGCGGGTGACAGCTGCCCCTGGAGGCACCCCGGACGACCCTCATCTCGCTGGCACTGTGTGAATCTGCCCAGAGGAGCTGGCTTGGGACACTGCTGGGGCCCCACAGAAGCCACGGGTTTCTGGGCGCCCCAGGCTGCTTTCTCCACAAGGAATGCAGACCCTGCTGGCGGGGGACCTGCCGGCACTGGCAGGACTGACTGTGACATTCAGTTCCAGATTAATCCGTGCAGGGAGAGTTCGCTGGAAGGTGTAGAGACTTTAATTAACTTCCTGAGAGCCCAGGACAGCTTGCATACAGACCTGGCTTTAGATCGCTGCCCACGAGCGGCGCGAGCACGGGCAGCGTTACCTTGTACTGGACGCCCACACCGCGCGGCAGGGACGGCTTTCCTCGATTTCCGCAGGCTGCGTTTCTTCCTTTCATGCCTCATCCCGGGAATCTGGGCTGGAACTGAGGGGTTCACGGAACGTCACGTTACAAGGGGACGGAAGTCTCCATGAACCTTCCACCCCGCAGCCTCCGGCTGGGACCTTCCCCGCCAGGGAGCCTCTGCCTTCCCGGGGAGCTGGTTCCCCTTCACAGCTCTGACTGTGAGTGTCCTTGTGAAGCTGGACCCAGAAATGCAAGACCTGGCGACATGGTGGCTCGTCTTCCAGGGCCTGAAACCAGCTCCTCATTTCATGGGTGTGAAAGCTGAGTGTACTGGGATCAGAAGCTCTGACTTCGATCAGCTGTGCAAACTGGAGCCCTGTGACCCTCCGTCACCCCGGTGTCCCAGGTCCCGGAATTCCCTGTGCTTCGGTCACGTCCGCTGAGCAGCGGTGGGGTGCGTCTCCGTCCGCTTATTGGAATACATGACAGCAGTCCTGTTAAAGAAGCGAATCGAACCAGTCTAAGTCGACACATTAATCTATTAAAGTATTCACTAAGTACTAGAGATTTGTGAGTGACCCTGTAATTCCTTTTTTACCTTCATTAAAAAATGCTTCTAAGAAATGCTAACACTTGTCTGATCCTTCAGTGCCCGGTGATGCTGTTGCTCGGGGGTCTTGTCACCATGTCAATGTCGTCAGGGCTGCTGGCTGAGGCTGGGAAGCGGTGACGACTCTTACCACAGCCGTGACGTTCGTCCTCTCCGTCCACTCTACTGTCATGGGAGGTCCATCTGCAGCAGACCACCCTGTCCGAAGGCATCTACCGAAGCGACCCTCCTTCCAAAATCGAAGTCAGTCCTCTTGAACTCTGCAGCTGCTTTGTCCATTAGATGCACGCCCGATGCTGCCCTTTCTTCTCACGCCCACAGGTCACTGTGTCCTCACCAAGTCATCTGTGAGGGCTGAGTCAACGTCTTCCAAACTCCTGCTGATATTCATGTTCTCGCCTCCTCTGATGATCGGCAGACATTCTTTTCTTTTTAAAGGGAAGGTGCCACAGGAATGAAGATGAGCAGAGGCGGACAGGAAGAGAGAGGAGGAAGAGGCATTTTTGTTTACTTAGTTGCATTCTTGCTTGTTCCCCCAGCCCCGGGACTTGAACCTGGGACTGCGGGATGGAGGTGAGCCTTGCCCACTGGACTAGAACACTAGATCACCAGGGCACACCCACACATGTCCCTAATGGTGTCTGAG
>RJWH01011628.1:0-11418 GCA_004363575.1 Solenodon paradoxus | reverse complement strand
CGGCTTATGACCTGGTGGCTCCGCTAATGTGCTGTTTGTGCAATTAACACGGTCGCCCCTTGTTTCCGAACCTGTTTCCTCTCCCAGCATAGCCCAACTTTCACTGGAGAAAGGGAGGGGGATATGAACGTCCCACTAACCCTTTCTAATGGGAAAAAACTGTCCCTTTGTGGAATGGTCTTCTTACAAAGCCAACAACCAACCTTATTTTCTAGTTGGCAATGGCTATCCCTTTATGAGTTATACTATTAAAGAAATCCGACACTAATTGTGCCGATTTAACTTGTTAATTAGTAACAAATAAACTATTCATTAGTGGTAAAATAAAATAAAACCCATGTGCCTAGATATCATTCCACATTCACATATTGTAGTGTCTGCATTGCATAGGCATACTAAATTAAGTTCCTAAAAGGTTTCTCCTCAGGACAAATAATTAAAATATATTCTACTTTAATTGACATTACAGAGGACATAAATGGGCTTTTCCTTTTAGAAAGAAATAGCCATTTCTAAATAAAGCTTGTAGTCTGGAGAATGGAGGCTTCGGCCAAATGAATAGTCATTACTACCTTTTCAACGACGTGGGCCTTTTGATCAGAAAAGAAATTAGCTCTAAAAAACAGACAATGGAAGCCTGTCCTGCAATAGGAAGAAAATTAGATGGCCAAGGCTCTTCACAACACCTATTTCTATAAACCATAGAGCTCCTTGCTTTTCAATTACAGCTGTTCATTTCATATAAGGAAAGGGGAAAAACAGGCCTCTAATGTAAACTCGCTTTCACCATAAAGCCTTGCTCCTGGCATGCAGCCAGACTGCCTACTTACTATTGTTTTTAGTCCTCTCATCAATTAGCTAATACTATATATTTTAAATGACTCTGAGGGCATTCACAAGCTCTCTCCTGTCTTCCCTACCCAGACAAAACCCAAGCTGGACTCCCATGAAAGGGCTACCATTCAGTGCACAGACACTTCAACGTATAAAGTTTAATGTTTTTATTGTTCCCCGAAGAAAAACCATACTGAAAACCCTGCTTTGCCCCCCCACCTCGTATTTCTTAGCCCGTTATTGAAAGACCCAGATGAGGTGATGACAGAGGAGGGACAAAATGAGCAGCTTTCAGTATTGTTTCTAATTGTTCACAGAACTGAATCCATCTTCAGATCATTTTTTCTGGATGCTTTAGACCATGATTTGGTTTAGACACCTTTGTGTTTCAAAAATATGGGTTTTGAAATTTGCTAACCCCATTGGTTTGATGTCATTAGATATAACTTCAATTTTTTAAAATTACAAAGTCTTCCCCAGTTTGGTGAAATTAGCCTGTAAGAAGAAAAAAACATTCCATATCTAGGGTGTGCTACAAAAGAAGACCTTTAACATACATTAAGTAAGAATGTGAGAAAAATATTCGGTAATAATATCAGAGCATCTTGGTTAGCCTTTAGAGGCATGTTCTAGAAACATCAAAATACAGTTATAGGCTGGGAAGGCTTTGCTTCCTTTGAAGTTAGAATATTTATTTACTCACCTAATCTGGATACCTCACCACATAAATTCCTTGAAGAACTAAACAGCAATGCAATCCAATTGGGTTGGCCTGGGAACTTCATGTTCGGGGTTGTGCTGAAAAAGGGAGTCAGAATTGTGCGTTACGAATACAATTATAAGTAATTTATTCTGTGTCTAATAGGGATTTTACATAAGCGTAAATTCATTTCAATAAAATAACACAATAACCATGGACTCGTCCCTGTGGCTTCATTCCCTTTATCCTTTAAACAACTTAGAGATGGTTTGCCAACGTGTTAGGAGGGAGTGGACAGGAGTAGAACCACTAAATGGATTTCTAAGGAACGGTGACACACACACAAAAATGGTTGCTGAAATGGTTCTTGTGCTCCTGTTTTCCTCATGCATTCCTTGTGGAAGATGATTCCATGTATTAACTTCCTACTGTCCTTTTGATAGCAAGTGAATGGCTGGCTGCTTTTGAGCATTAACTTCTTTGCTGCCTTGTTCAAATGGTTGCCAGAGTAGAATTACCAAAAGCATGCTGCCAAATAAGATAGGCTATCACATTTTGTTTCCTTAGCCATCAAGAGAAAAGACTCTTGGCACTCAGATCCCTTGAGTTCTTATCACAGAGGAAATGTTCTTAGTAGTTTGCAGGCACGAGACTGTTCCTCCTTTGTAGTGCCTGTGATGCTGTGTGTTCTTAGAGCTCTCCGGGTGCTGGGTGGAAATTGCCACCCTCCCAAGGTGAGACTCAGTAGCAGAGGTCAGCAATGCGCGGTCTTAGATCAGGGACCTAGAGCTTGCCCAGCCGGTTGGAGAGCTACCTGAGTCTTCCAGGGGTCTGATTCTATGTCCAAGAGACCTGCAGCTTTGGAAGGGGGACAGTATTCCGGAGAGAAAGGGAAAGGAACGATTCTCTGGAGGTTGACCTTCATTAGCGTCTGGGTGTTTAGACTGTATGTAGAATCCAGGCAAGTTTATTCCCCTCCCTGTTTTCTCTGAAACAGGTGGGTGGTCCAGCCTTCTCTGGGTCGCGATGGAGAGGTAAGCACCTGGCGCTCTGCCTAGCCCAGAACAAATGTAATCAGGAGTTGTTGACTTGCTTTGCACTAGGTTTTCTTGTTCCCTGAACAGGACTGAAAATTCCTCTAGTGTGGGGGAGAAGGGATCATGTCACTTTTCTTCTTACAGGCCTATGCACAGATGTTTATGGAATGAATCATAGTCCTTGAGAAAGTCCTTTTTCATGAAAGAAAAAAATGAACTAATTAATCCATGGTTCCAATTCCGCAGCAGTCTCCACATTCGGCAGTCACTTGAGATTCTTTCTGTCAAGGCTCTTTAGAGCGCACTCACTGAGCTGTTGGGGTTTGGGTTTGTGACAGAGGGGGCTCTTGTGTTTCATTCTGAGATAACGTAAAATATCCTTCTTAATAGAGCCATACCTGCTATTAAAAAATATGCTATTAGTGTCAGATAGATATGAAATTATTTATGTTTGCTTAACATGTGTGCTTTCATTGTTTTGTTTTCATCTTTTTGTCTCTCGGTATTCCATGGAAAGTATATTTCTAGAGATTGCATCAGGAATCCTGTGATTCCTGTGATTGGGAGACAGCCAAATAGCAAACTAGCTCTGATCACCCACAGAGATTCCTCTTAATGTTCCTCACAGTGACTTCTAAAGAGACAGAGAATTGGAAAAACCATGCTTTCAGTAAATAAAGCAGAGAGACTTCAGTTCAGATTGAAAATAATTCGGTGGCTAAGCTCCGCCATGGCATTTGAAGAAAGCTAGCTAGCGTGAAACTTCAGTGCACTCCCAGTAAAATCTTGCTGAAAGAGGAGGCAGGGTTCTGACGAATGAAAATGCAGCACAGAGGAATGGTTCAAACTCCACGCTTGGGCCTGAGCCCCTACCCCTTTATCGAGGTAACCTAACTTCTCTGAAGTTTGCTTTCATCTATAAAAGTGGGAAATGAGGTGCGCCCTGGTGGAGTAGAGGTTGAGTGCAGTCCACATACATCCCAAGGTCCTGGGTTTGTGTCCCGGGGCCAGCAGGGATAACCAATATGAACAATTAAATAAAATAAACACGAAATGCTTCTTCCTCCTCTTTCTGCCTGCCTGCCTCTGCTCACCTTCATTCCTGTCTACACTTCTCCTTTAAGAAAAACTAAATTGAAAAGATGCAAAAAATTTGAGAAATGAGGATACTTACCCCTTACTGGGGTTGTGGAAAGTAAATGAGATTGTGTAAAGAAAGTACTGAACCCAGAAAACAGACTGGTAGGTAGCCAGTAATGTCAGCCCCTCCTCCTCCTCTTCATCCATGTCATGGTAACCTTAGAAGCCATGTAGCACAGATGGGGACAAGCTTATTTATAGTTTTACAGATACAGAAATGGCCTTAGAAGGATTCACTGATTTCCTCAATATGGTGGAGCTTTTTGTTGCCAGAATCAGATGTGGAGGCGTGCCCTGGTGGAGCGCTGATTGGATGCAGTCCACGTACATCCCGTGGATCCTGGGAAACAACCAAGATGAATAACTAAATATAAAATAAAATGCTCCTTCTCTATCTTCCTTCCTGCCTGCACCTCTCCTTTCAGAAAAAATATGAATCAGCCTGGAAAGGACCCCTCCTGACTCCTTGTCTGCCAAACTCTCCAGCTCGTCTCGAGGAGCACGATTCTCATCAGTCTCATTGACACTATAGCATGTTAAGAAGCACAACATCGTTTCTTCCTCTCTTTAAGGATAGTCCCTAATCATGGCCTTAATGAACAGAGACAAATGCCAGAGGAAGGATGAGAAAGAGGCCGCCACCCTTAGGTTGTCCTCCAGAGGAGGCCTGGAAACAGACATCACCATTCTTAAAGACGCGCTAGTTAGAAACGTTAACATTGACACTGAATCACATCCAGGATTAAATAGGTAAACCGAATGCTGGTGTGATATTCTCTGACCATGCATACCGATCTCTCGCAGTGGTGCTTATTACCTGTCATTCTTAGGAGTCAGAAGACTGACATTTTGGTCCTCAGTCCTGCCAGGCAGGCCTCACCTTGAAAGCCACAGCAGCCTGACCGGCAGCATCCAGCACGCTGACAGTGAGCTCTCACTTCACCCAGCGTGCGCAGTCATCTCCTGGCTTATACCATAGATGTGTAAAGCTGGGCTTGCCAGAGGTTCCAGGAAACCTGAGTGATGGGGACCGTCTACTGAAAGTTGCAACAGGCTTCCTTTGTAGGTGTTCCCTTGTTTGCTTAATCCTAGCAACCTGCCAAATGTTTTACACAGTGACAACACTTTGAGATGGGATCTGTCTTCAAATGGCAGAGCTTTCCTCCACACTGTCCTAGTTGGGCCTGATTCCCTTACTGTGTGAATTTTTGCCCCAGGCCCTGGGAAGTGAACCCTGATCTTTGGGACGTATGTGGTCTGTGCTGGCCAGAGGCAGCAGACTTAACCGCTACTCCACCAGGGCACACCAAAAATGTGGTAGAGAAGTCATCTTTTTTTTTTCTTCCACTGGCCCTGGGTCTCGAACTCTGGGTCTATGGTTTTCATAGTCTTAGCTGCCTGGGTCACAGAGGGGACAGATGCCATTTTTAAGAGTAAGTGAATGGAGGCAGTCCTTGATTTGCTTCAGAAGTGGCTTTGTCCTAGTCGTACGAGTTAGTCCAGTACCTCTGGCAGCAAGCAAATCTTGTAAAAAAGAACTGAGCTCGGAAAGTGAGCTCTTCGTGCACAAGAGAAGGTGGTCCACGTCTGCTGTGGGCAGGGCAGGAAGCAGCCTCTGGGGTTGTACGACAGATTGAATGTGTGTGTCCCCCTCAGATTCACATGCCGAAGCCTAATCTCCAATGGAAGTTGGAGGGGGGGGTGTTTGGGAGGTGATTAGGTCATGAGGAGGGAGGCCCCCCCACCGAATGGGATTAGTGCCCTTATAAGAAGAGGTGGGAGAGCTAGTGAGTACAGAGGCAATGAGAAGTTGGCCATCTGAAACCGAAAGAGGCTCTCTCTAGAACCCCATCATGTGATGCCTCATCTTGGACGCCCCACCCATGTGCTAACTCTCTCAGCCCTTTCGCCCCACTATTTAACTGCCATCTGCTGATTCACACATCTCACCTGTAACTGTGGGCTCCTTGAGGACAGGGGTTTTTCCTCTTCCAGGTTCTTTTGTCACCTAGCCCAGAGCTGGGTGCAGGGAGGCACTTAGTGCGTGATAATTGGTTGTGATTAGAACCATCCAGGGTGGACACCGAAAGGGCTTGTCATAGAATCCAATAACATTTTCACCCTGTCCTGAAGGCTCTCTGAGTTCAGTAGGAAGTAGCTGGTCCTCCAGGGAGCAGGTCTGGCATTGCTCGCGGAGCTTGTCAAGCAAGAAGGCATACTCAGGGACATAACACCGATTGGCCATGGGCATCCTGCTAATACTTCCTCCCCCTCGCTTATGTGGCAGGTTCCCAGGTCATCCTGTGACTTTACCCGAGGAGATAGGGCGCACCTCTGGTTGTATATTCCTTGATGAACTGTGTACCCTGGCACAGACCTGCATCGTTGTGGAGGCAGGACATCCTTTCTTTTGTTCCAAAGTCATTTTCCACTCACCAAGCCATACACTGACGAGGCTGCTTGCCTCCAAGGAGGGGCCTTGTTCTAATTTGCACAGACAAGTGCTATGGTCTCAGTGGTGGCACTGATTTTGGGTCCCAAAAGAACAGAAAAGTGGAAACTAGTGGGCATTAGAGCTTCTTCAACCCGCCACTGTCATCCTGAGTCTGTCTTTACACTCCCCTCCCTGAGGAAGTAGGGTGACCTTTGGGACTGTAGAAGAGAGGCATTCCTTCTGTACTGACACAGATAGCAATGCCGAAATAGAGACTAGAACTGAATCTTAGTTTTCAGATCTATCAAGTGGAGCTGGTGTGTGTGTGTGTGTGTGTGTGTGTGTGTGTGTGTGTGTGTGTGTATTAGCTTGAATGCCACAGCCTTCCATTGTAGAGGCTCATGCTCAGGTGACTGAGTTTTTAGAGATTTTGTTGAATAAATGCTTCTCCTTTGTTGAAAGCTTTTTGATCAATCTCCAGGGGCTTTGAATGATTGTCTTTCCTAATTCTGACTAGTTTAAAAACTGCCTCACCAGACAAGATGCATTTCTAAGTCATTCCCAGAGTCAGTGAATGTCTTTGAACAGAATTTTTTTTTTTAGGGAAGATGCAGGTAGGGATGTAGTTGAGTAGGCAGGCAGGCAGGAAGAGAGAGGAGGAAGAAGCATTTATTTATTTTATGTAGCTGTTCATCTTGGTTGTTCCCTGCTCCCAGCCCCCACCCCGGTGGGGCCCCAGGACACAAACCCCTGTCCTTGGAATGTATGTGGACTACACCTGCTGGAGGCAGTTAACTCAACCACTAGTCTACCAGTTTGGCCTGAAGAGCTTTTAGCAGAAGAATGACATGGTCAGATTTGTGGACTGAAATGCTCATTTGCCTGTTGAGTGTATCTCCTAGGTGATTTGTGAATTTAGATAAGATAATGTTTGTGAAAACTCTGGACACATGTTTGCTACTCTCTACAGTCTTCAGTGTAATTGTTAATTGTTAATTGTTTCTTACCAGATCAAGTGTGACCTTTGAGGGATCATTTCCTAAATCTTGGGTCTCACTTTCTCCAACTGTAAAATCCAAGTGATTTATTTGATTTGTTCATTTCTTTATTCATTTATTCTTTCATTCATTCTTTGTGATCTTTGGTTCTTCCCTTCTCAGTGACCCTCTCTCAGCCCAGAGAACTGTGTTCTCCTCCAGTTTACTTCATCAGAGCTTTAACAGCTTTCACTTGACATAACTTCTATTTTATTGGGGATTTTAATGACATTTTAAAATACATGGCGGTGATGGTATGCGCTGGTGGCCTCGTGGATAAGGCTGCCAGACACAGTCCACATGCATCCCAAGGACCCAGGTTTGAGACCAGGACTGTGGGGGGACAACCAAGATGAGCAACTAAATAAAATAAATGAAGTGGTTCTTCCTCCTCTCTCTTCCTGCCTGCCTGCCTACCTTCATTCCTTCCTGCACTTTCCTTTGAAATATCAACGGGATTATTGTGGAGTGTCTCCTTGCATGTTAATATAGGACCGCATATAGTCCTTGTAAGAGCTCAGTCATGTAGGCATGTCTGCAAGAGAGCAGTGCTCTGGAGTTTAGGCTGTGAATCTCCTTAAGGAAACTTAAGCAAATGTAGATTGAAAGTGACTTTGATGGGGATTCCTGATGTCTTTCAGACTGGTAGGGTCAGCTTATCAAGTTCTAGCAGTCGTCCCCCACTTCCATTGCTTTTCTGAAGTCCTCAGTGGACTCAAGACATGGCCATTTAAAAGCAGTCTTTTTTTTTTTGAAACACATGTTCTGATGGCACACCCTGGTGCCTTAGTAGTTAAATCCAAAGTCTTCAACTTGTGTAGTCCACATATATCCCAAGGGCCAGGTTTGCAACTCAGAGCCAAAAGGGAACAACCAAGACGAACAACTAACTAGAATAAATAAATGTTTCTCCCCGCTCTCTCTGCCTGCCTGCCTGCCTACTTGCCTTCATTCCTGTACCTTTCCTTTAAAAAAATTGTTCTGCTATATTTATTGGTATAAATCGAAAAAAAAACAATTCTGCCTCTGGCTCCAGGCATCAAACCTGGGTCTGTGGCTTTTACATGGCCTGCATCTTAGTTGCGCAAGCCACAGGGGTGTACCTTAAAAGAAATGTTTTTTTTGCCAGTGTCTGGGGAAGGCAGGTCGATGTGGTGGGTGGTTGTGATTTTTTCATACACGATTGAGGACCTCCTATAGTATAATTCGCAGTCTTGTAAGATGAAGTCACATGTCCCTTTGTTAGTGAGGAAAACTCTCAAGGAAATGATGAGAATGGTTGGCTCTTTTAGCTTTTTGATTATAGCAACTCAGCTAATACAAGGCGTGGTGTTGGGTCTACCACTGCCTCCAGACTGACTAGCAGGTAACTTATCAGCTAAGCGGGAATGAGGGTGAGGGCACTTGAAAAATGTCCAATTGGTAACCAAAAGGCAGGTGACAAGTCCTGGTCACAGTTCCAGGCTGAATGGAACTCAGGAGAGATACCCAGGCTGTCATTTACCTGCCCCACTAGGTGTCTGGCTGTTCCAATTACAAATGGCACTCTGCTCTCTGGTGGAGAAACCCAAACCAACCAGAGGGCTGTCAAAGCCTGCCAGCTCTGCTCTTTCAGTTCCTAGCTCTTAAATCCATGCTCTCCTTCCCACACGCAAAGCCACCACCTCACCACCTCTTCCCTGCTTCATTAAAGCAGCTTCTTAAATTCTAAGCTGTCCAATATACACACTTGACTCGGTCACTTACCCAACTCGAATTTTCAGCGACTCTCCCCTTCGTGTGGAATAAAGCTACTCTTGAATGTCACAAGGAAGATTCTTTATGATCTGAACTCTGCTTGCCTCTCTCTCCTCTTTCCCTCCCAGTTTGGGGACCAGACCTTTATGTTTTAGCTCAAGCTTTCTCTCCTGCACCCAGACAACCATCACCCACGCCCCCACCACCATGGTTCTGGCCCCTCACTTCTGTGGATTTTGAATAGATATTGTTTTAATGATAGAGTTTCCTAAGTATTTGCTTGCTTTGTGTTGGGTTACTTGAGACAAGGATTCTTCATCTTGTATTGCAACTACTTTCTTCCTTTGGTCACCACACCTGTGAGTAATCTACCCTTCCTGTGTCCCCTGATTGACACATGCTGTGTCTCTCTGGCACATGTCCATTATTTCCATGTCCTTTATTCCCACTTTGCTGGCATTTCTTTTCAATGCACCTCACTCTGATTCATGCCACTTGCCAGGCAGTGTGGTAGTTTCTGGAAATAAGAACTCCAGGAAGAGATGGGTCTCTTGATCCCCTGGGAAGACTGCTGTGGACAGATTCTCTCCTGCAGCCTGGAGAACTGCAGACCTTCGGGGTGGCCTCAGGGGAGCCTTTCCAACAGGAGTAGACCTGTCATCTCTTCATTGTTGAGATTCTGTAGATGCTTTTGTTTGGGTGGGAGGCAAAGGAATCCTACTGCAAAACCAAACCAAACAACTGTTTTTATGCTGTTTTAAAGTGACACAGACTGTGTGGAGAGTAATAAAAACAGTCCACACAGCAGAGACAGAGACCCTGTCTTCTTCTTTGGCAAAAGTCTGTTTCTTTGCCAAGCCCCCGCCATTCTGAGTTTGAAGGTAGGTGGGTGGTATCCTGCCACCTCTTCCCACCCCACTTACTTCGCTAAGGGGTCAAGCTTGGGGGAGATGTTTTGCCTACTGGGAAGCATTAAGCTGCCCCAACAGGACTTGTGCTGAATCCCCTGTCCCGGAGCAGAGCTGTGGCATTATGTTTCCTGTCCCTGGAGCATTCCGATTGACCTCTCTGGGAGCCCGACCCCCAATGTGATGCTGTAGCCAGTTTTTCTGTCAGCCCCCCACCCATGTGAGCCCCTGAGGATTCTCTGTGCCTTACAAGGGAGGCTTCCGGACCGACAGGAGCGCCTCCAGATTTGGGGGAGGGAAGGGGAGGAGAGTATGGAGGGCTGCAAGCGGGAGATGGAGAGGAAGATCTTGACCATAGGGGTCGCCCTAGTGTGCCTAGGACAGCGCCTGGACCCCCAGCTGAGTGGAAAGGGGTTGGAGAACAGGGCCCAAAACGATTTGGGAGTGACCCTTTCGGGAAGGATGGAAGGTGGCCTTCAGCAGCCTAGCGTTTAAGCTTAAGACTCTGCCCAAGGGCCTTTTGAAAATGGATGGACCTTTCCCGCCCCCGCCCCCGCCTCCCCTGCCCGTCGCAGGCCCTCGGGGAAAGTGGGTCTCGGGAGCTGGTCGTCTGCACCCAGCCGATTTGCTGGGAGTCAGGGTTCCTGTTTGAATCTGCGGCCTCAGGCGGAGAAGGACACAGTTCTTCAACGTGAACACTCACAGTGTTATGCCACAGAAGAAAAAAAGAATTATCTTCCTAACTCTGACTGATAGTGAGATTTTGGTTACTAACTTCTTGTATGATTCTGCTTGACCACCTGATGACACCTTCCGATTCTCAGGGAAATGATTGTTTTCCTTTCCCTCTACTGCTGGGGAAAGTCACATTTTCCACAAACTTTAGACGTGAGAGGTATGCAAAAATGCATGCTGTCAATAGGAACATGTCTCATTAACATAAAAACAATGGATCATTACCCATCAATGTGTTAATGTATGTTAAACCCACCCATTGGCATGTAAATTCTAGTTTGCTCTCCCCAGGTTTTACCTGCCCCAGTCACCGATCAGACCTTGCAGGAAACTCTCTTTTGAAAAAAATGTTTGTGGCTTTTCTGTCCCGCACTCTACCCCAGCGCAGAATTCCACCCCGCAAAGGATCTGTCGTGTGACTGAAGAGCTGGGACTCTGCCAAGCTCACAAGCGCTTACTGAATATACCAAGTCTTTCAGCCTTGTTTTCGTCACTTTTTTTCAACAGAGTTTTATTGACCACATTAATCCTGAAAACCTTCAGAGCGGTCCAAAAAGAACCACACAGGATGCAGTTTATGACTCTAGGTATCATAAACCTGTTTTCATACCCGTGCAAGTGATGCCCCAGACGTAGTCGCCGGGCTCCAATATCGCCATTCTTTCGTCTCCTGCATGATTGACAGCGGCCCACAGAGCGGGCTCAGCCTGAAATACGCAAGTGCGCATGACTGTTTGTCAAGCTGACCCTGGACGCTCTGGCCGCTGTAGTTGCTGGGTAGAACTTTATTTCAGGCAGGCTGTCACTTTACCAGAAATTAACTTGTCTGGACAATATGCCCTGCCTTTATTGTCTT
>RJWH01011627.1:0-11428 GCA_004363575.1 Solenodon paradoxus | reverse complement strand
GGTTTCATTCAATTCCCCCCACCCCGGCCTTCTGTTCTGGGACAATAAGGGAAAAGCTTAGTTTTGATAAATCGGTGCCTTGGCAGTGTAACAGAATCCATGGTGCCTGGAACGCCAGGTGCCTCCCAGCGAGGAAACCTTGGCTGGGGGGTTTCTGACATATTGATGAAACTTATTAAGAAGTTGATATTTATCCATACAGCTAGGACATCGTGTAGCTGTACATACAGGCTTTTGTGTGTGACCACAGCTATGTGAACAATGGTTGTAAAAATAGATGATTTGTATCTTGTGCTTTTTCAAAGAATAACTTCTTGTGTAATGACAATAAATATGCAAGGAGTCAGATGCTCACTGTGAGAATTCTTAGAGGCTGCCCACCCCCTGACCATGATTTTACACTATCTAAGTGTGTGTTCCTTATTCTCTTGTGGCCTCCTTCCTTTTCCCCTGTTCTCCCGGACAGAGATCCAAGCATTCTGTATTGTCTTCTTTTGTTTCTTCCTAATCAGAGTTTTGTTTTTTTATCCCTTCCACCTTTTGGTTTCTTTGCTCTCTTTCTTAGCTACTTTAAATATTGGGATTTTTTTGGTTTATTTGTGGTTTTTCCTGTTACTTAATACGGGCCCCTACTGGGAAAAAATAATCAGCCCCATACAGGCCTCATGCAAAGGAACGAGGCTAGACCCATCTCAGCACCATACACAAAACAACCCACAATGGAGCAGACTAGGGGTAAGCCCAGACTCATGACACCCTGGAGGGAAACACTAAGCAAGGCACTGTGCTCATGACCTGGCCTCAGGGAGGTCTTAGGGCTCAATCCAGTGGCAACAGAAGAACCCCCAAATAAACAAATGGGACTAGAGCAAGATGAAACACTTCTTCAAGGCAAAGCAACTGTCATAAAAAGAAAAAGACACCCACTAAATGAAAAGAGATATTTGCACATCGCACATATGAATACTGCTAATATCCATGATATACAAAGAACTCATGGAACTCCACCACAGAAAAGCAAGCAACTCCATTGAAAAATGTGCAGAAACCTGAAGAGACACTTTTCCAAAGAAGATAGACAGCCAGCAGGCACGTGAGCAGATACTCACTATAAATTATTGAAGATACACCAATCCAAACAAGAGACATTTTACCCTGGATTACGACAAGTGTTGGTGAGGGTGTGTACGGGGACACCTTGTACACTGCAGGTGGCAAGAAGATCGGTGCAACCATTTAGAAACCTGTGTGGAAGGCGCGCCTGGGTGATCTAATGGTTTAGTGCACCCTGGGTGCGGGTCACATGTATCTCAGGTTCTTGGTACAAGACCTGGGTCCAAGGGGAAACAACCAATGTGAAAAACGAAATGAAAATAAATTATTTTTCCTCCTCTGTCTCCCCGCCCATCTACTCGCCAATATTCCTGCCTGCACCTTTCTTTAAAAAACAAAACTATGGAAATGCCTCAAATATTAAAAATAGAACTAGAGCACAGCCCTCTCATGTCCAAGAGCCATGTGAAGGAAACGAAGACAGAAATGAAGAGCTCTCTGGCCTCATGCTCATCTCAGCACCCTGTAGTCAAGAAACGGAAACCCCAAACTGTTCATGGCCAGGTGGATGGATAAAGATCTGTGATATACTCACAAGGGAATACACTCAGCTCTAAAAAGATGACACCCTGCCAGGTGGGACAACATGGATGGACCAGACAGGATGGTGCTGAGTGAGGAAGTCGGAAGAAAGACAAGCACCAGGTGATCTCACTCATGTGTGCAAGACAAAAAACAAAGCAAATGAACAGACAACACACACGGAAATTCAGCCCTGGGACACTGACAGCAGCGCTGAGGTCACCAGCGGGGCAGGGGAGGCGGGGAGCACAGGATGGGTCCCATACATGGGCCTGTTGGAAACGCGATGGCGGGCGTGGCATGTTCCCTTTGATAGAGAGTGCGCCTGCACCTCTGACCTGTATAATTCTTTACATCCAAGTTACCTTCCAAGTCTATTTGAAAGAAGAGTGAGGGCTCATGGCCTCTAGGAGAGAAAGCCGAGCTCACGGGGGTCCAGAGCAGCCGGAATCGTGGAGCCTCCAAGCCAGGCTCACCCCTTCGAGCATGGAGGCTCTCATCTCCCTGGTCGGCCCCCTTGAAGAGTGCGATCTGGAATGCCTTGCCCCCCTCCTCCCACAGTCTTCCCCAGTGACCTGTCACCATCAAACTGTTTTGTGACCTGCAGTTCTCAGGACAGCATAGAAGAAAACCAGCCCACACTCAGCATCCAGCCCCTGAGCCTGGCACGTCCTACGTGATCAGACACTGGTGATTTCTCTGGCATTGTGGTTGCTTTTGTAAGAGGAGGCTATGCCAACATATGTGTTGGACTAAGGCAGGTGGGCCCCAGGCCCAGGCACACGGAGGGCGGGTGCTCAAAGGAGCGTGGCCAAGAAAAGGGATACAGATGTTGTTGGTGTTGTCATAGCATTTAGGATGTCTTCTGCCTCCTGTGACATTTTCTTACATTGTTCTCAGTTAGGCGGCGTTGCCTGTCTCATGTCTCGGGTCATTGTTTTCATTCTCTTCAATCTGAGAATCATCTTCTCCTCACTCAGTGGGAGGTTCCACATCAAAGTGGCTCCTCCATGGTTCATGGTGAGCTTAAATCTCCATGAGGGCAGCCAGAGAGGCTCCTCTGTTGTTTCTGTAGAAACAGAAAGCCTCGACCCCATGTTTTAGCCCATGCCTTTCTCCATTCTCCTATCTCATCATCTCACACCAGTCAGGTTGATGTACATCCCTGGGGGCGTGAATAGCACCCTCCCATGACTCTCTGCAGAGGCGTGTGAATCTTCTTTCCATAAATTAAAAAAAAATTAAAGTAAAAAGTACATTAGCTAAATGTTCCTGTGCAGAACTTCTCCTTCCTATACCCTCTTTTTGTTTTTGTAAATGTTTCGGTGTACGATTGGCCCACTCGACAATGGCTTGGCCCTGAGGATTACAGGGAATTCCAGTGACATGTCGGATGTCATACTGACTTAAAAAATGTAGTGAAAGCTCATGCAGTATATTCAGGGCCATTATCTGCTTCCAATTGTTTTGCGAAGCCAATGCTGGCAAAGCATTGTAGCAGGTGGGTTTTCACGTCTCACCGTCTCGCCCGTGGCAGCAGTAGCCCACAGGAAACCAGGGAAAGTATCTATACGTGCACTGCCCCTGGATGACCAGATTGTGGAAGGTGTGTGAAATCCATTAGCCAGAGGTCATTGGAGGTTAAGCCTCGGGGGTTCACTCCAGCGGGGTAGGAAGGAGAGATACAAGGTCCATAATGGACACATTGGTGAAGGATATTTGTTGCTTGTGCCTTAGAGAGGTGAAATTTTTGTTGTAATCTTTTACTGTTACAATGAGTAAAGTCATGCCAATCAGTAGCCGCTGAGACAGTCCCAATGACCATCCAGTTGACATATGCATTTTCTTCAGTGAGGGAACCTGGGAGATTGGTATGAGATCAGATATGAATGATAGCACAGGGATGAACACGCTGACAGATAAGCATTTGTAGCTGTGAAAGTAGAACTGAGTTCATCCATTCCTGCTCTAATAAAATCAGCCTCAATGTTTCCGACAGTACTGACTACATATTGAGAATCTGAGACAATATTTACAGGTTGAGGGACATCTTCAAGAACTCCCATGGCGGCAGCCAGCTCTACTCGCTGCGCAGACGAACCTTTGTTGTAGCACCTCAATAAGCTGCCATGTCATTCTTGCTGCCATCTGTGAAATAAGTTTGAGCTGATGGCAGTGGCTGGTAAGATACCTTTCTTGGTAAAATCCCACTAATTACTTTTAAATATTGAAAAAGTTTGGTGGGTAATGATTATCAAAGATTCTAATGTAATCAGCAGCGCCAGCTTGCCAATCCATGCATTTTTGGAAAACCTCTTTAATTTGCAACTTAGTGGCAAAATGATTTTTTCTGGGTCAGTGACTCTGAGCTGACACAAACTTTGCTGACCAGAAAACACCATAAAACTGAGCTTTTCGAGGTAGGTTTACAATCTTTTTGTTTGCTGGTTGGGTAAGAATACCCATTCAGTAATTTTTCCTTTTGAGTCAACACTCCTGTAGGAGAGTGGACAGTAAGAAACACTAATAATTGACGCGGGAGCACAGGGTTAATGCGATGGAGTTGGGCTCGATGAATATTCTGCTCAATGAGTTCTAACTCGCATCTCATTGCTGGAGTTAGAATTCAAGGCCTATTGAGATCTGGGTCACCCTTCAAAGTATCAAATAGATTACTGAGCAAGTAAGTAGGAATTTCCAGGGATAGATAGAGCCAATGTATGTCTCCCAACAATTTTCGAAAATCATTTAAAGTCTGTAAGCAATCTTGTCTTAGTGGACTTTTGGGGGAATGATGAGTTCAGCTTCTGTCCAGGCACCTAAGCATTGAAACGGTGTGGAGGTTTGAACTTTTTCGGGGGCGATACATAGACCAGCTTTTGGGAGTAAATCCCGTAGGTATGAAAGGCATCCTGCAATAGCAGATCTGATGCCACCAATAGGAATATGTCATCCATATAATGGATGATGGTGACCTCCAGGTGCTGAAGGCGAACTGGCCCCGCCCCAGGGAAGCATCCACATACCATTGATAGATCATGGGATTGTTCCACTGGAACTTAGGCCAGGGTTGATCCCAATTCCTAATCAGAATGGTGAAAGCAAAGCATTCCTTATCTAGAGGGGCTAAAGGAATAGTGAAAAAAATCTTTCAAATCTATAATAAGAATAGGCCAGTGAGGCAGTAAAAATGTTGGGGAAGAGAGCCCAGGTTGTTATGGTCCCATAAGTTCTATTACCGCATTTATCTGCCTCAGGTCGGTTAGCATTCTCCATTTCCCGGTTTTCTTTTTTATGACAAAGACTGGAGTGTACCATGGGCTAGTAGAAGATTCAATACATCCTGCCAAAAGCTGTTCTTGTACTAGGTGTTCAAGGGTGTCCAATTTTTTCCTGGGTAAGAGGCCACTGTTCAACCCAGATGGGGGTCATTTGTTTTCCATTTTAATGGCAGAGGATGTGGACGCTCAAGAGTAGCATCCACAAAAACTTTTTGTAGCCTAAACCCTGTTGTTTGTTAGCTATTACTGGCATTACAGGGCTTAAAATGCCTTGTCCATCTTTTCCTAAACCGGCATTCAGAGCATATCCCATGTTACTCATCATGTTCTTTACTTTTGGATCAATACTTGGGATTGCTACATAGCACCCCCTCCACTGCTGTAAAAGATCTCTTCCCCATAGGTTGACAGCTGTGTTGGTGACATAGGGCTGAAGAGTTCCTGTTTTCCCATCGGGTCCTGCACAAGTCAGGACTTGATCACTTTGGTAAACATCTCTGGTGGCTCCGAGCCTGTTAAGCACAGTGGGTACACGTTGTTTTTCCCAGCCATGCGGCCAATGCTTGCAGCTCTAACAGAGAAGTCTGCTCCTATATCCACTAACACTTTGAATTCCTTTCCATTGAGATAAAGAACATATTTGGGATGGCCTTCTTCCAATAACTCTGACCAATAGACATCCCGCTGACCTGACTGCCAAGCACATCTGAATGGTTAGCAGAAACATAAGGGAGAAGCAGGAGCTGAGCCACACAATCATCGGCCATCACTTGAAAAGGCTGCTGTGCACTCATACAAACTAGAAGTTCCCCCTCATAGTCAGAGTCCACTACTCCTGTGTGAACCTGAAGCCACAAATGTTCAAACTGTTGTGGCCCAAAACGAGGCCAACAGTTCCGGGAGGGGTAGGCCCATGTTCCTGTTTTGAATTTTCTAGGACTGTTAGCTGGAGATAAAAGTACAGTCTCTGAAGTGGGAAGGCCTCCTGTTGTGCTTCCATGGGAGGTGGGGTGCAAGTCAGTGGCTTTTCTAATCGGGGTCCTGGCAGCACCCAGGTCTGTACTGGACACTGGAAATGGCAGCTCCCAGCATTGTTTTGTTTGGGGCCCTGGGACAGGCCCCTCCAGCCATTTCCCAAAGGCTGGAGAGGTTGCTCCTGGATATCTCATTTTGAGTGTCATGGATTTGCCCGATATGTCCCTTTTTGCATCGAGGGTAGAGGCCAGGTTCAGGCCCTTTAAAACCAGCTTGTAGACTATCAGGTGGTCTAATTTCATGAGAGAATTGACATTTCTGCTACATGGAACCAGGTTTACTACATTAAAGCATTTTCCCTTCTCATTAGTCTTAGAATCTCAATTTTTCAAGCTAGTAGACATTGCTTCAGCTAGCATTTGCATCTTATGAGATTCAGAACCAGTGTCTCTACAGGCTTTAATATAATCCTCTAAAGATTTCTTAGAAGACTTTACTAGTCATAGAGCAGTCTGACATTCCCTGTTCATATTATCAAATGTCAGGAGTTCTAGCAACAGTTTTCATAACCCAGGTTGACTGTTTTGGAAAGGTTATCTTAATTTAAGCGAGCTGTGAACTCCATGTATGGTTCCAAAGGGCTTTGCACAAGCTTAACAAAAGAAGGAGTGACTGAGCCAGGTACAGAAATTTCTTTCCAGTCTCACCTGCAGCACAAATGGATCTGAACTACAGCCTGATGGGAGTACTGCAGCTGAGCCTGAGTACCCGACCAGCTCCAGTACCCATAAGTTGCTCAGCAGTGATAGGGATTGGAGGGTTTGTGGCTGCATTTCGTGCTGCCTGGGCTTGGGCTTCATCTTGCCACCAAGTCTTAAACTGCAAGTAGTCACCAGGGGACATACAAGTTTGACCAATCTGACTATAGTATGAGGTATACAGCACACACTTTCCACCAGTCCTGACAACAACCCAACCGTGTAAGAAGAATTGACACCATACATCACAGCTTGTTTCAAATCCTTCAGTCTTAAAAGAGACATGCTCAAAACCAAGATGATGACCCACCCAATGAAATTCCTCATTTGCAGCAGTAGGAGTAATTGTGACAGGCCAAAGCAAAAATTCCAGGTCACCAGAAGCCCTTGCCAATAGAATGTGCTTTTCTATGGTGGTGAGAGCAGGTAACATGGAATTCTCTGGCCATCCTGGTATGATTGCAGTTGAGACTCAGTAAACAAGGGAAGTGGGCCAGAAACATCCCTTGGATTCTACAGGAGGACTCTTTTCATAGATATGTTCTTGACAGAACCATGCAGAGCCAGACCCAGTCAGTCCCGTTGGATCCAGAAGTGACCAACATTCCACCCCCAAATGGATGGAGGGAGCTCCTTTACCCCCTCACATTCAGAGACGTCTCCATCATCTTCCTCCTCACCACTGAAGGACTCTGGTCAGATTGAAGCAGCTCCAGTGATAAAGAAATTAAATTGCAGAGATCAGACGGCTAGAGGGATTGTTTCACCCTGCCAGTGAGCTCGCTGCAGTTCCTTAACTATTAACCTCCATTCCTTTAAGCTGAGCATGTGGTGATCCAGCACCCAGCAACAGTGTTTATCAACAAGTTGAAACAATTGATTAAGAGACTGTTTCTTTACCTTGAATCCTGAGGCTCTCAGCAGCGTCCTCAGGATTTTAACAAATTCCTCATGTGGTGATGAAGATTGCCCCATGATACCCTGAATAAAAGCAATCCCTGAAAACTCTACTTATGGAAATCTCCCAAATCAGCTGCTTTCAGATCCCTCATGGTTTGTACTGTTTCGTATGCTCCAATGGCTACTTCCTTCAGGTCCCTGTTTGGGCTCCAGTTGCTGGGATTTCAGTCCCGGAGAACAGGGAAGAAGGAAGGGGGCCATGAGAGATTGAGAAAGACAAGAAACTAAGATAGACTGAAAGAGGGGTCAGGGGGTGAGCAGCCTCTAAGGACTGTCACCCCGAGCATGCAACTCCTTGCATATTTATTGTCATTACACAAGGGAGTTGTTCTTCGAAAAAGCGCAAAATATAAACCATGTATTTATACAACCATTCACACAGCTGTGGTTACACAAAAAAGGCTGTACGTACAGTTACACAATGTCCTCGCTATATGGTTAGCTTTTAACTTCTTATTAAGTTTCGGCAATATGTCAGAAACTCCCCCAGCCAAGGTTTTCCTCACTGGTGGTCACCTGGTGTTCCAGGCACCAGGGTTTTTATTTCACCACAAGACGTGTTGGCGGGGTCTCATCCAGAAGAGCACATCGGAAGGATTGCAGATCTTGGGACACCGACAGGATGCTGAAGGGCCTTTATTTCAGGGACGCTATCAGTGACATGCCAGAGGCACTGCTGCCCAGAGGAGGGGGACCCCAAAACTGACTCAGATGCGGGGTCGTGAAGACACGGCAGCTCATGAATGAAGGTTGTGCACTCATTTCAAAGACAGTTTGGCAGCTTCACGAAGCCTGTACGTGCCACACAGAGCCACTGGCACCGGTGGTGTTCATGCGGGCCTCGGTCTGGCCCAGACACACAGCCGGCACCCAATGTAAATGATGGAAAGACGGGTCCTGGAATCTCAAATCGCACATTTGATGTGATCTGTGATGGATAGTATCTGTAGCACTGTCTACAGGGAGAAAAAGCAGGCACCTTGTGGTATTGACACCAGGAGAGGGCACACGTGTGCAGAAATTACGGCTGCGTGCAAAGCCAGTGAGGATGCACTCAGGCAGCACATTTGCATTCAGAAAGAAGCAGAATTGGTTGGAGTCATAACCTTCAAAACCCCCAGACTCCAACCTGCTGTCAGAAATCCAGAGGGTGGTGATGTAGGCACAAGAAGAGTGCGAGGGGCGTGGGGACAGCGCTGATTGTTCATGTGGGTCCTGGTCTTAAAAACCCAATCCTTGTGTCAAAGCCTTCAGAGGAAGGCTTACAATTTGTGCACAGTTCTACATGTTAGCAGTATCATTCAAAGGTTTACTTCAGAAAGCATAAAGTGCTATTTACTGAATCCTTTATTTTTTGTCACCACAGATGTGATTTGAGGACATTTCAGTGTCACTGTGAAGCCTGACCTACACCCAGAGTCTTTCTCAAGGCGTCCTTGAATTCTTTGTTTCTCAGACAGTAGATCAGAGGATTTATTATGGGGGTGAGGACAGTGTACACTGCAGAGATGAGCTTGTTGGAGCTCCGGGTGTCAATGGCCTGGGGCCGCACATAGATGAAGAGCATGGCCGTGTAGAAGATGGTGACCACCGTGAGGTGGGAGGCGCAGGTGGAGAAGGCTCGCAAACGGCCCGTGCCCGAGGGGATGCGCAGAACTGCCAGAGTGATGTGTCCGTAGGACAGAACGGTGGCAATGAGTGGAAACACCAGGATGACGAACGCCAAGATGAAGTCCACCAACTCTGCGGTGGAGAAGTTGGTGCAGGCCAGCTTGAGGATGGGGGAGATGTCACAGAAGAAGTGGTTCAGGACGTTGGAGCCACAGAAGGTGGCACTGGAGATAAAGTAGACCTTGATGACGGAGACGGTGAAGCCACTCACAAAGGAAAAGGCCACCAGCTGGACACAAAGCCCGGTGGTCATGATGACTTGATAGCGCAGGGGGTGGCAGATGGCCACGTAGCGGTCATAGGCCATGGAGGCCAGGAGCACGCACTCAGTGCACACCAGAGAGATGAAGAAGTAGAGCTGGGTCATGCACCCGGTGAAGGAGATGCGTTTCCGCTGCAGGAGGAAGCCGTCCAGCATCTTGGGGATGATGTTGCAAACATACCAGATCTCCAGGAACGACATGGAGGCCAGGAAGTAGTACATGGGCTTGTGGAGGGAGGAGCTGCTCCAGACGGTGAGGATGATGGCCATGTTCTCCCCCAGGATGAAGAGGTAGGTGAGCAAGAAGAGGAGGAAGAGCACGTATTGCAGCTGGGGAGCCGTCGGGAACCCCAGCAGGATGAACGTGCTGACCTTGGTCACGTTCTCTCCCCTCATCCTCTGGGTGGGGCCCGGGCCTGCAAAACACCGTGGAGTCAGCGTGAGGGGCCGACAGGTCTGCGGGGAGAGCGAGGCGGGGAGAACACCTTCTGAGGTGTTTTTAGCCCAAGATGGACAAGCGGCCCTTCTGCTCCAGGAGCCGCGTGCGGTGTGTTGGCCACGTTTCAAGCGCCTCGCTGGTGCCGTGACCGAGGGGGCCTGTGGGCAGGGAGCAGAGGACGGGCTGCCGCGGACACCCCAGTGGCGTGGCTGCGGCAGCTCTGGTTTGCTTTCTGTTCAGGGGTGGAGCCTGGTCTCTGTGCCCTCCGTGCAGTAAGTGCAAGTTCGTGCACTGTGCTCTGAACAGAAGCTTCCTGCTGTTGGCAGAGGCTCCAAACGTCCCCGTGGAGAAGATGCACTGGGGCCCCGCGCTGACCCCAGTCAGCTGGAGTCCTGCCACATCCCCCGAGAAGCGCGAGCTCTGGGTGCCTGCGCGGGGTCCCCAAGACTGCTGGTGTGATGGCTGCTTCCACCCAGCGCCATGCCACATACACACATGTAGGGAGCGAGCTGCTTTCTGGCCACTTCTGCAGTTTCCCGAGGCAGAACCTCTCGCAGTCAGCAGAGCTAGAAGTAAACAGCAAACTGCAGACTGAGCCTCGACCTCTCATGTTGCTTTTCCTGACCTGCTCCTCATAGCGTGGGAGCAGCCTAAGCCTGCAAGTCTTTCCTTCTTTTATTCCCGTGACCTCATTTGCAATCCAGCCTTATAAATGAATCAAGAAGCCAGACTCGGGGTCACCGTCTCTGAGAAGGAGAGCAATGTCCCACCAGGCCCCCACTATTCTAGATGTAAGTTGTCTCTCTGTCTTTCTTTAGGCTCCTGTAGCCCCTCCCAGGGACCCTGTTGATCAGCTGTGTGGGTTGTGTCATTTTGGCGCCCAACATGGGCCCTGAGAATGGAGGAACTAAGGAAAGAAAGAAAGAAAAAGAGAAGAAGAATTAGACAGAGAGCCATCTCCTGAAGGTGCGTGCACGGTGGACAAAGTCCAAGGCCAGGTAGGAGCGCATCAAATTTCGTTTTTGAAATTTAACCTGCTGTGAAAAATGGGGAACACATGTTCTTCAGAAAGAACCCTCTATTGCAGATGTTGAAATCTATTGTCAGCTCGGGACAACAAGATTCGCACTGCAAAACAGAGCAATCAGGTTCTGTGGAGAGAACTCTCTATGTGCAGTTGCTGAAATCTGTGATATCAGCTGGGGGCAGCAAGACTCGCACTGCACAGATAGAGCGATTCTTAAATTTTCTACAGCAAACTGGCCTCTGATGTCCTGAAGAAGGGACCGCACATGAGAATAGTTGGATGGTAACAGGGCAGCAATTGTAAGATCATTACACTGCTGAGGACCCATGAAGTATTCCTATTACTACTTCCACTCTTTGGGCTTTAGTAGAGAATTCACTTAACCCTTGGAGAGAGGATGTGAAGGCTGCAGGGAAAAGT
>RJWH01011626.1:0-11427 GCA_004363575.1 Solenodon paradoxus | reverse complement strand
TACATCTTGCCAGCTCACACATGGCACTTCAGCACTTACCAAGAATAGCCTCTATAAGAAGAAAACATGGAAGCCTGTTAATAAATCTGCAATAATTGATATAATTAAAATATAGAGTCCATAAGATCCAGTTATCTCAACTTTGAGTATTTACACAAAAACACTAATGTGATTATATTTATGCACTCTCATGTAATTGCAGCATCACTTACAATAACCAAGAACTGGAAACATTCTAAGCACTCAGCAACAGATGAGTGGGTAAAGATGATATGGTATATATCTAAATATCTGTATCTCTATTTCTTCATCTATAATGGAATACTACTCATCTATAAAGATTTGCAGAAACATGGTTGAACCTAGTGAGTATTATGCTTAGTGAAATGAGTAATATACAGAGAGAAAAAACACTGATTTCATTTGTGTGTGGTATATAGAGAAACCAAGCAAACAAATGAAACAAATGAAAGAGATATAGACTTTTAGCCTATAAGACAAAGAATGGTGGGAGATGGGGTGAATTATAGAGTGAAGGATACAATCAGACTGTTGGCCACCTTATGTGGCAAATGCAGATGTCAATGTGCAATGATGCACATCTTAAATCTATCTTATATCAATATGCAATGTTATTTCAATACAATTTAAAATAACTAAATCATTATACATGACAAAATTCCTGTTGGCTCTAACATCAAAATAAATTCAGAACCTGACATTTTGCTACAATCTTCACTGCTAATATTCTGCTCCAAGACATCGTTATCTTTCATCTGGAACACTGTAATACTGCTCTCACTGGTGTACATATTTGCCTTCTCTGCTTCAAACTTCTGAGTGCATTTCCATCTCATTCACAGTAGAAGCTGGAGCCCTTGTAGTGATCTATAAGTTTCTGCACGAGCTTCCCGTACCTCCTTATTTCATCTCATACTACTCCTCTGTTCATTCATTCTGATCCAGTTATACTTGCCTCCTAGCTATTTTTGGAAAGCATCAGATTTGCTTCTGCTTTTGGGGTCTCTGTAATTGCTTTTCCATCTGCCTAGGGCTCCCTTTTTCAGATATCTACATGGTTCACTCCTCTTTCTTCAGACCTTTTCTCAAATGTCATTGTAGTGAGGTTTATTTGGCTGGGTCACCCTATCTAACTTAAACTTTAACCCACCACTGTGCAATTCTTGCTACATGCTTTTTTTTTTAACTTATTTATACTGCCTGTAATTTCATATTAGAATGTAGGGTTTTTCAGAGTAGGAATCTCTGTTTTATTTGCTTCTATAACCTCCATGAACAGAACAGTGTCAATGTTGGCACTTGGTAAATATTTAATGAAAAAATAAATTAAGCCAAATAACTAATTTGAATTTATTTTATTGACATAATTTTGATTTATAAATAAGTTTATATGTGCAAGTTCACTATTTATCAAATATAATATTATAATACACCATGCCCACCCCAAAATTACTAAAAGTCTGTTTTTTAAAAATGGAAATTTCCATCACAGAAACAGGCAAGGTTTTCCTTGATTAAACTGCAAGTGGTACCAAAGATATCTTTCCATTAGAGAAGGATATCTCCTTTACCTTAGATTATTCTTTTGTTTCAGGCATATAAATCACATCCCTATATATACTCACTCTCCAGAGACTAAACTCATGAGGCATATTGATGTCTCTTAGGCTAGCTATATATAGGTTAATCACAATACCAGCCATAGATATTCTAAATCATTGCAAAATATTGCATATATGGAATTTCCTAGCCAATATTCCTGTGTTCTTAAATTGGAATACCAGAGACCTCAAATACCTGTGAATGATGTGCTTGAATACTTCTGCCAGCTTTTTAAACTCACAGTTGACTATTGGACAATCTACTCTAAAGCTGGACCTCCTTTCTTCCAAAGTTTCTAAATCTGTAAATTGTAAAGAAATTAACTGGGGGAAAATCCTCACTAAACCTTATTAACATTGAGTATTGCTTCAAAAGGTCAATAAAATATACGTTTTATATTTCTCAGTTCTAAGAAGAGATTTCAAGCAGAAATCCTTTCTAGTACTGGACAGCTACATATGTATGGAAATTTTAACTAAATTCCCTCAAAGATACTGTATATATAGTATGAGAAGTCTTTCTAGCCATTTTCATAAGTCATTTACTTAACAGTATTGTCTTAATGGGGTCATTCAAATATTGTGTTTGTCACCATCAGTGGAATTCAACTATAATTTAAAATAAATATGCAATAGATCACCCAGTTTAGGTAGAAGCTGGTACAAAGGAAAATCTGCTGAAATGTTAAGACCAGTGCCTCTAAGCATTTCATAGACATCTGTTTATTAAGGAACTTCACTGTCCTATTATTTCAACTGGCATTTTGGGCTTACTTTGCAGACACATAACTGAACCAGAAACTATTTTGTGATTATTAGACAGTAACTCATTTAAGAGTAAGTGAAATATTTTTTCTACTCAGCTCCAGGATTATTAACCATAAACCACTCAAGTACAACAGTAACAGATGATCCAGCTAGTAAATAATGAAAAGAAATGATGTATGTGATATCTAGAAAATTCAGATTCTTGTATTACTTGCCATTAGCAAAAGTAAGTTTTATTAAATCCAGACTTGTTTAGTAAGTGGGAGTTAATGATGGACTGTTGAATTGCTTCTAAGTTGTGCTTAGACTGGTTATTTCTTTCTAAGTAAGTGGGGAGAACATGAACATAATTTTCAGACAAATATAGATTTGCAATATTCTAAATAAACAGGACCTACCATAAACCTCCATGGTACAGAAGAATGAAATGAAGTCCAGGGAAGTTATTTGATGTAGTGAGGTACAACAGTGATAGAATCTAGATCTCCAGACTTCCAGTCTAGTCTTCCATATATTTAGTCAATTTACAAAAAACATACTGACCATCAGTGATCTGTCAGGCATTGTCATAGACATGTGGGGGATACAAAAAATTGATACCATGTTTTCTGCCTTTTAGTTGCTTCTAAACATGAAATATGTTTTAATCAACCCTCTTTACTCAGAGATTACATTAAATATTCAGGTTTAAAGTTATCCAAAGAGTGGCTGAGATTCTATCAAAATGCTTCTGTGAATTCAGTTTCAAAGCTGCCCTCCTGGACTACCACACAGAAATGCTAAGATTTTTATTTTAAATAAAAACATGTAACTAGACATTAAAAATAAATTTAATAGTTTTGCATACAAAAATGGAACAGAAATATGGAGTTGATGTATTCAATTGTTATGACTTCCATAACAAGTATGACAGACTGAATGTCTTAAATAAAAAATTTATTTCCTCGCGTGTATAGAGGCTATAATCTAATATCAAGGGATCATCAAAAAAAATTTTTTCTGAAGTCCACTCTTCTTGGTTTCCAAATAACTATTATCTCCCTGTGTTTTCACATAGTCTTCCTTAACTGTGTCCCAATATCCTCTTCTTATAAGAATAACAGGGATATTGGATTAAGTCCCACCCATATTACCTCATTTTACCTTAATTGACTCTTTTAAATAAAGGCACCAGCTCCACATCCAATTGCATGCTGAGGTCTTGGAGATTAGGATAGCAACATGAATTTAGAGGGAACACAATTCAGCTCCACAACGGATGAGAGCGGGGTTAAAGTCACAGGACAGAAAATAGAGACTTTGACTCCTCTGAGGTAAAGGAAACCCAACACTGGAAATGTGAGGGGGTAACAGAGAGTCAGAACTCATTCATCTTATGACATTGGATCTGGAAGAAACCCCTTGATTCAGGTAAGGAAGATGTCCCAAAAAACTATACCAGAATACAGATTCTGTTTGTATCAAAACGAAGAATTAAGTTCCAGACCATAATAAGGAAAATAGGTGAGAATTCAATGACTTGTTGAACATTCTAAAATCTTTGTGTTATTAGGCATAGATTCTTCACAGTTCATCCATGTTGTTTCCAACTGTTGGTTATTGTAAATAACACTGTAATGAACATGGAAGTGAATATACCTCTTTAAGTTGGTGTCGTGTTTATTTTTATTTTTAATTGATTTTGTTGAGGGGATATTACATTATAACATTAAACCATTTTAAGGTGCACATCACAGCAGAGCTACAACTTTATATAATATTGTAAATTGACCACCACTTCAGTTCTTCCTTCACCTTTAAATTAATCCCTTCTACCTACTTTTCTCCCCTTCCCTTCTCACAACCTTAGATTTGCTTTTCTGTGGATAAAATCTGATATTTGATTTAGTTCTTTTTTAGGTCTGTTTTTATTTAATTTAGTTAATTCATTTGCTTGCTGTGTCTATACATCTCATATGACTGATATCATATGACTCTGTCTTTTTCTTTCTGACTTATCTCACTAAGCATCATTCCCTCCAGGTCCATCCTATTGCTGCACATGACAGGATTCTCACCTTCTGATAGCTGCACAACATTTTACTATATATATGCATATATATGGACATATATATATACACCAATTATTTTTGTCCATTGGTTGATGGACATTTAAAGCAATTAAAACATTAAATTAAATTAAATTAAAACATGGCAAAAGACCTTAATAAACACTTCTCTAAAGAGACATAAGGATGGCCAAAAGGCACATGAAAAGATGCTCTACCTCTCTTATTATTAGGGAAATGCAAACCAAAGCAACAATGAGCTACCACCTTGCACCAGTGAAAATGGCTATTATCCAAAATAATGAAAACAAGTGCTGGAGAGGATGCGGAGAAGAGGAAACTTATACACTGCTGGCGGGAGTGTATGATGCAACAGCTATGGAAAGCAATTTGGAGATGCCTCAAAAAATTGAGAATGGAAATCCTATATGACCCAATTATTCCTCCACTGGATATTCACCCTAAAAACAGCAACACTCGTTCTCAGAGATATGTGCATCCCATGTTCATTGCAGCGTTATTTACAATAGCCAAGATGCTGTGTTTTCAGAGTTAATATCAGAAGAGGAATAACTGGATAATATTGAATTTCTAGTCTCACTTTTTTGAGAGATCTCCATACTTCTTTCCAGAATGGTTGCCACAATTCACACTCCCACCAACAATGTATAAGAGTTTCCTTTCTCTCCATCCTCTCAACGTTTGTTGCTTGAGGGACTGGATAACAGCCATTATCACAGGTGTGAGGTGCTGTTTCATTGTTATTTTGATTTGCATTTCCCTAATAACTATAGAGGTAGAACATCTTTTCATGTGCCTTTGCCAATCTGTATGTCTTCTTTGGAGAAGTGTTTATTTGGTTCTTCTGTTCATTTTTATTGGATTGTTTGGTTTTCCATAGTTGAATTTTATGAGTTCTTTATATATTTTGAATGTTAACCCCTCATCAGATATATGAAGTGCAGATACCTTCTACAATTCATCAGGATGCCTTTTTGTTTTGATGAATAAACCAAAAGGAAAAAGACAAACATCATATGGCTTCTCTAATTTTAATAGATATATAGAAATTAAGCAAACAAACCAAATCAAACAAAAATAGACTTTAAGTCTATAAATCAAATTAGTGGCCACAAGAAGTGAAGGGGAAAGGGTGGGCAAAGAAGGCAAAGGGAATCAATTATATGGTGAAGAACCAGATTGCTGGTGATAAACTTAGTGTATTATATACAGATATTGATTTGTGATGATGCAAAACTTAAACCTATATAATGTTATGATGTCAAGCCCTTCAATAAATTTAATTAAAATAATGTATATGATCTTTATTCAGAATTTTAAAAATTGACCTCACGGTGAAATAATAATTTTTGAATGTATTATGGTAAATTAAAGGTTATTTACAGGTAAAAAATGTTGCTATCTTGTTTTGTAGAAGGCTAAGAATGTCAAACAACTAAAATTAGTTAGAAAAATTATATATGTTACTGTTGGCTCTGAAAATGTAAGAACCCCCAGAAATATAGACATATAATCTATAGTTTCAAAAGAAGAACAAAAATAAAAGCAAATTAAAAATTTTATTCTCCAACATAAAGCAGGAAAGTGGGAAAAGTCAAATAAAAAGCATGGAAGCAGAAAAAATGAAAGAGAAAACAATATATTCAAAACAATGATAATGAATGTTAAATTAAGGTCTCCTACTTTTCAAAAGGATAATTATATTGAAGCTACAAATCTAAGTTATTTATTGCTTACAAAAATGCACTTAAAAGTAAAACAAGAAATGACAGAAGGTGAAAACAATTAGTGATAAAAATAAATGTTGGGCAGCATGATAAAAATCATAATTCACCTAGCTGAACCTATAGGAAACCTTCATTATAGCCTAAAAATGTAGGAAGTGAAAGTTGATGGAAACAGAAAGAAAAATCAATAGAGTAGATTAAAATTATGAATTTCTCTTCAAAACTAAAAATCACAAAAATCAAATTACAAATATATTTAAACAATTCTATAAATATTTTTGATAGTGTGTGTGTATATACAGAAAGATTAAGAGAGAGTAAGAGAGAAGGGAGGTAAGGGAAAGATGTTTTTTACGTGTATATAATGAAAATTTATAAAAATTGACTATGTTCTATGCCAAGGGTCTACAGACTTTTTCTACAAAGATCCAGATAGTCAGTAAATATTTTACGCTTTGTGGTTTATTAGATCTCCTTCATAAGTGCTCAGTTCTGACACTGGAGTACAATATCAGTCATAGGCATTAACAGATTGTGCATGTCTATGTCTCAAAAATTCTTCACTTGCAAAAACAATCAGGCAGATGACTGTCCTACACAGGCTTTATTGTTTAACTTAACTCTGTCTTCAGGCCATAAAAATTACAGTAAAGTTTAAAGAATTGATTTCTTATAGATTTCTTTTGTCACAAAACTACGCAATTAATTAGAAATTAGAAATTAAAAAACAATTTTAAAAGGTTGGAAAGCAGTATGAAATGCACATAGATTGGGGTATGCTTTCAATTTCCCAAAAATCATATAATCTTATAACAATGTAAACAAAGTAAATAATAAAGCAATTTTGAAAATAATATTAAACACAAAAAGTCTACAAAGCAGAAAACTTGCTTTCACATCGCTCATGTATTTAGAAAAAAATCACACTGGAATTTATAAAACTTTCAGCATTGAATAACAAAAAAATCTACATGCAAAACATGCAAATCTGTTTTTGATTGTGATATGGAAGAATTCAAAGTTGTATGAAAAGATTAAAAAATTTGATACCTGCCAAAATTAAAAGAAAACACACATATCCAAATTCAGGAAACTAAAAGGTGATAGCACTATAAGTTCTAGTGGCTGTATAATGACAATGAGAGCCTAGGACGATAAAACCAACTTTGTGCTAATAAATAGGAAAACAGATTAAATGGACAGATTACTTGAAAGAGTCAACTTACAAAAGCTAAAAAAGGCGGAATTGAATTTATAAATAAATATATGCAATTTAAAAAAATACTTCCCTAGACACACACACAGTTTTGATATCTTCACTGTGAATTTTAACACTTAAATTAAAAAATTAAATCAAAGTTACACAAGTTCCTCAAGTTATTTTATAAACACAGCTCATCTCTTATATCCAAATCTCTCAAGTTTTCTAGCAAAAGAAAATTATGGATCAATATCTCTCATGAACCATAGCACAAACACAGGTACAGGATACAAAGCAGTATAAGCAAAGGGAAAAGGAACATAGTGCAGAGTCTAGAGGAAACTAGAGTTCTACTCCAGCAAAGTCACACAAAATATGCTTAATTCCTGCCGCAACCTGTAACAAAATGATTGAAATGATGTCTACCAGAAAATCTTATTACAGACACAATAGCAAACTTTTGTATTGGGGGTTGATCATATAAGCTTTCTCTGCCTAGCACATCCAAAATTCCAGTCTCCAAAAAGGAAAACAGGAGTTCAGTATAACCACATTGTTTACAAGGTAAAATGGAGAAACCTTCCCATAAATCCAAGTTCCCAAACAGCCAATGGCTAACCAGACAAACAAGCCTCTTTAATGACAGCAGTCTCCAGACTGTAGTGTCAACTCTTCTCTGATCAATAACCAAGTGAGAACTATCTGGTAAATAAAATGGTGGTTGAATAATTAAAAATCAACCAGTATAACTACCATGTTAACATAATAATAAAAGACCAAAGCATAATCATTTGGACAGAGCCAGGAAAAAGTATTTGACAAAATTCAACATTCATTCAAAATAAAAGCTTAGCAAGTTGAACACAGATAGGAAGAATATATAAAAACTTATGACTAAGATCACACTTAATTGTGATAAATTGAACATTTCTCCATAAGGCTTCCAAAAAGTAAATGGTTTTACTGAAAGTCCTAGCCAGTGAAATAAAATTGAATGAAAGAAAATGAAATAAAAGGTCAATGCTTGGGAATACAAAAATTAGAACTTCATTAGCGGACTATCTTTCTATGTAAACCACAGAAAATTCTAAGAAATCTTCAAAGCAACCAGCAAAATTAGCAAAAGAATTCTCAAATTTACAGAAAGCAAAGGCAGAATACAAAATGTAGTTGTTAATCTACCAGCAACCAAAATTGCAAAATAAATTTTTAAATATTATTTCCAGCAGCATTCAAAAGCATAAAGTCATAATGAATACATTTAACGAAAAATGTACAGAACCTTTACACTGAACCAAAATCAGCAAGATAGCAGAGTAGGAGATTCCCACTGATAACTCTCTCTCTGCAAGAGTATTTTAGTAGCTGTCAATGGGCAAAAGTGCTTTTGTGAGAACTATCAGATTCAGGTAGGAAATTGTGAATCACCCCAGTGGAGCCCTAGAACTAGCAGAGCTATTTTCAGAAGGCAGGACCATTACCAGATGACAAGTTCACTGACTAAAGTCCTGAAAACAGTCTTGTTCCTCTGTGGACTCAGCTACAGTCTCATTTGGCCGTGAAACTTCCACCAGCACCATCTGCCAAGGGACTGACAAGGAGTCATGCCAGCCTATGCCTCAAGTAACAAGCCCACTGAACCCTATTCTAAAGTAGATCCTGAAATGGCCTTATAACCAGCTTCTGGTCCCTCAGCCATGGCCAAGAGCAGTCCTGTCAAGCCAGGGCACTGGCAGTATATATGCTCCTATATGCCCCAAGGTAGAGCAACAACTGTGAACTGATCGCAAATCCAAAGAATCAGCCCAGTGATTTGATTCCAGCTCAGTTCACTAGCAGTCCTGGAGAAATCATGTTTGCCCAGCAACTCCCCAGAATACAAACTTGTCCATGCCTTCAGAGGTCATACCTCAGAGGTGGACCTGCAGACCTTAATCTCTAGTGCAAACTCTGAAGCAGCACTGTTCCTGCAGCAGGTATCATACATAATTTTAACTATATGACAAAACTATAGGGGGAAAAATATTGTACTGGCACAAAAACATAGAACAATGACACAAAATAGAGAGCCCAGAAATTAACCCACACATATGTAATCAACTAATTGCCTTGACAAGGGTACCAATAAACCACCACGAGAAGACATTTTCTTTAATGAATGGGTTTGGGAAAACTGGATATCCATAAGCATAAGAATGAAATTGGACCCTTATCATCTACCATACACAAAAATCAACTTTAGAAGGAATAAACACTTAAAGGTAAGATCTGAACCATGAAACTCCTAGGAAAGTATGATGGGGAAACAAAGCCTTGACATCGATTTTTTTTCAATATGACATCAAAAGCAGGGGAAACAAAACCAAAATGATCTAAGTGGGGACTACATCAAACTTAAAATTGCCTAAACAGCAAAGAGATAATCAATAAAATGAGAAGGCAACTTAGAGGATGGAAGAGAGCATTTGCAAACCGTATATCTAAAAAGAGATTAAGCCACAAAATATCAGGGACTCATAACAATCAGTAGAAATAATAACAGCAACAACAGGAACATGAGTGATAATAATAGTGATAACACAATTGTTACAGTAGCAAAGGACCTGCAGAGAAATTTTTCCAGAAAAGATGAACAGCTACATGATCAGTAGGCTAACATCGCTAATCACCTGGAAAACGCAAATCAAAAACAATGTAATCTTAGCACACACATGTTAGAATGATTATAATCAAAATGGCAAGAGAGAACAAGTTCCACCAAGGACATGGAGAAAAGGGAGTCCTTGTATATTGGTGGTGGGAATGCAAATTGAGAACTACTAGAAAAAGACCTCCACAAAAATAAACCCTCGCTACTAAATCCACTTACTCAATGACACTGTTTTAATGTAGCATTACACAACTCAAAACTATTGTCTTAAAAATCTAGAAGTATATGCTTAGCCATTTGAATTCCTTTTCTAAACTACCAAAAATATTACATGAAAGATTATAGGGGTGATTACAGGAGTCTAAATCATATGCTGGAAAGTCATTATCAGTACCGAGTAGCCAATTTGCACTGGAAATGCTCTGAGTGGGCTCTTTCACAGTTTACAGTCTCACCTCTGAGGTGTGCTGCCCAAGGCTTCTGTTCACTTCACATCTCACCTAACTGTCTGGCAAAAAGGCTGCGCGCATCACCAGATTTTTGCTAAGGGTCTTGTGATTAATTGGATGGTCTTTTAGTTGGACAGTTTCTGAGGACAAGACTTTTTCCCCTAATTTAGCTCAGGAAGCTAAAAGAATTACCTGTGCAAAAATATTTAACATTACTATGGCTAATAAATCTTCCATTATGTTAAAATGTATAATTATTCCAAATACTATGTGGATTTAAAATCAACTATTTATTGGATGCTGTACTCTGATTATAAACATAGAACTGCAAGAGGGTCATGCAATGACTTATACATTAAAATGTACAGAGCTTACTATCAAGAGCTACACTATACTAGGTGATGAGATTAGAAAACATAATATGTATCATCCGTCAAATTGCTCCCATTCTACTAAAATGGCATACTAATTCAATATTTAGTCATAAAAATACCATGAGCGAAATACATATATATACATATATATTGAATTCATTCAATATCATGATCACTTACAGCTAAAAGAAACTAGAGGCCAGGTCTTTAAAGCCATAAATGCCAGGATAGAAAGTTTAGAAGAAATTCACTAAACAAAAGAGCTATGTTTATTTTTGTATAGGAAAATGATTAAGTCTGAGGAGTAAGGCAAACTGCAATGCAGAGAATGGAATAAAGATTGACCAGAAAAGAGACAAGATGAGTTTTGGGTTTTATCAAATGGTTAAATGAAGAACTGATGGTGACTTGGGTAAAGGAAGTAAAAGTAAGGATTGAAAAGAAGAAACATAGGCTAGAATCATTGCAGAGATAAAGTATAAAAGACTTAGCATGAGTTTTCAAGTCGAGAATACTAAACAGATTGTGGGACTATTAGCATTCATTTATTCATCAAAACATTCAACA
>RJWH01011625.1:0-11436 GCA_004363575.1 Solenodon paradoxus | reverse complement strand
TAGCATTCTCGTTCATCATCGGGGAGTACGGGGTTATACTGCCGAGCCAGCAAGACATGCTTCGTTGTGACCTGTCGAACAACTGTGTTTATGGTGAACCGAATCAAGCTTATTGTGACAGGCAGAACACAAGGAAGCAATATGCAAATTCCCAAAATGAGTCCCATAATTCCCAACAAAGTTTTGAATGCACCGGCCCAGGAGAACCAAGAGAGCCATTTAGAGTCGAAGAGGGATTCCCATTTCTGGACCGGGACGTGTGCTATTTTCCACATACCTCTGGCAATATCCTTAACTATCTTTCCATTGTCATCTATTTGCAGGCAGCAGTTTGTCAAATTGGACTTAGTGCAAATTCCTCCCTCCTCTGCTAATAAGTAATCTAAGGCTAGTCGGTTCTGGAGGATGGCAGCTCTCATTTTGTTAGCCTGATCTTCCAATAAGTCCAGTGAAGTAGCTGTTTGGTAATTATCTCTACTACTGCTTGTAACCTTATCGATGGATTCAGGAGATAGATGGGTGTTCGGTACCCACAACTGCCATCTCGAGCCCAAGTGGCAGGGCCATAGACTTGAATCATTCTTTCAGGAGGCCATTCATTGCCCCATCCACTGGCATCACCAGTCAGAGTAAGACCTGTATCTATACTTCACTTTGGTCTATATAACTCATCATAAACTCTAATTCCCAAAGTTTCTCCTATAGAGTCTCCTAGGAGGAAGAACTGAGGCCTAATTTTGCCAATATAACAAGTGCCTGTCCAACCTTGGGGTAGGCAGGTATATGCTGTTTCCCCACAGATCCAATAGTGACCCTTTAGTGCACAATCAATGGTCTCAAAGATCTGTTCCCGGTTATGGAGTCTCAAATTTGGATAATAGTAATTCTCTAAGTTTCCCAAAGGGGATCCCAGGATCGGTGAGCCCCTATAGGTGCCATATGAACAGTTCCATAGGTTAGAGCTAGGATGCCAAGTACAGTTCTTATATTGGCGGGTTAGACTCCAATACTAAGTGAATCCAAGACTATCCTCACCATTGGAGTTGCTCCAAGTCCATTGGTAAGATATACAAGGGCTGATGCCTGTTTCACTGCACCGTTTATAGGGTAATACTGTTTCAAGAAAAAGCATTCGAGTATTGGTGTTATAAAATGATTTCCTATGGCCTATTCCGCAACAAAAAGTTTCCTTATTTTTAGGATCTGTCACCTGGCATGGGGTCCGGATACCATTAATCAAGATGCCGGATTTGTCCCATTTCCCTTCTGCAGGTGCACAGTCGAGGGGAACTGCCTTTCCGGCATATGTCCAATTACAATGACTGTGGCCAAGGAAGACTTCTGACCTTGCAGTGGTCTGTTTTAGACAAAACATTCCAGGGGGAGTTTCTACCAATGGCCAATCATGGTTTGTCTCTGGGTTCCACCAACCTGTCCCATGATGGACCTCAGAGAGGTTACTCAGAACCCACTCAAGGTGAAGGAGGGTGGTGACGTAGGGCCAGTTTGTTTCTGGCCCTGGCCCACCACATACCCAGCAGCTGGATAAATTAAAAGTGGTTGTTATAGCATGGGATAGCTGTAAGAAGCAGTTAGGTGTATGTTGATCTGTTATTGGGGCGGTCCATGATGGGTGAATGAACACCGCAAACAGAGTGTATACTAGGTTCATGGTTTATCTCAGTAGAAAATTTTCTGAAGAAGACATGCAGATGGCCAACAAGTACCTAAAAAGATTTTCTATATCTCATCATTAGGAAAACAAAAATCAAACAAACAATGTGACATCACATTCACACTAATGAGAATGGTTATTATTCAAAAGAATGGAAACATCAATTGCTGGAGAAGATACGGAGAAAAGAGAACTCTTATACAATTGTTGGTGGGAGTGTAAAATGGTGTAACCATTAGGGAAGGCTAGATAAATATTACTCAAAAATTAGAATGGCAAGCAAATATGATCCAGTTGTTCTTCAACAGAAGAGCATTTTCCCTTAAAACACAACTATGCTTATTTGCAGAGATATGTGCACCCCCCATGTTCACTGCAGCATTATATACAATAGCCAAGTGGTGGAACCAACCTATATGCCCATTGACAGATGAGTGGATAAAGAAGATGTGACATATATAACCAATGGAATATCATGCAGCTATCAAAAGGTGAAACTATTTTTCAGCAACATGGATGAACCTGGAGAAAATTGTGTTTAGTGTGTAAGACAGAAGGAGAAAGACATCCATTGCATGATATAACTGATATTTGATGTATAAAGATATCAAGCAAACAAATGAACTAAATTAAAGAAAAATAGACTTCAAAATGAACTTAGTCAAACAACAATAGATTTTAGCCAATAATAAAAGCAAATTAGTGTGTGCAGAAAGAGATGGGGTAGGGTGGAGGCATCAAACAGGCTAGAAGGAATTAACTATAATAGTGAAGAAAAACATGAAATAGTGGCGAACCAACTGCATTATATACAGCTGTCTGTTTTCTACAAACTGAGGAAAATTAATGATTGCAACTTCCTCACTTCCCAACCATGCATTAGATAACATTCTGTCCTGAAAAAGATCTTTGCTTCATTAAAGTAACAGTAAATTCTCTTCCCCAGGTACTGTCTTGGTTCCTTTTCTACTGAGGACCCAGAGGAACCACCACAAATAAGACCAAAAAGGGAAAGAAATTTGATTTCTGAAATTAGTTGTCCTTCCCCAGATCCTTCAGATTTAAAATGATACCCCTCTACCTCACATTTGCTTGCAATCCTATATAAGCTTCCATCACTTTACCTCTAGAGGAACTTTAGAGCACAAGCTCTATTTTCCATCGCTTGGCCAACAAATAGGCTTCTCAAGTGATCAGAGGATAAAGAAATTTGGTAACATATTCACAGAACATATTTATATTTTTAATTTTAAGCTACTTTTTTGCCAACAATATGTTCTTTCTTGGTAAATGTTCCATAGATTCTTAAAAAAGATGTATACAAAAATTGTTCTGTGACGTATTCTGTGTGTGTTAATTATAAAATAGCATTTTTACTATAGAATTTCTCAGGTTCAATAAGATGTTTGCATATCTTTTACAAAATTCACAGGACATGCACATAGACTGAGAAGTGAGTTCAATGCAGTAAAATGAGCAGTCTATGTGTATTACACATGGTACCCATCATCCGAGTTCCAGGGTCTTTTACTATCATCTTGTTCCCTCTCTCTTACCCACCCCCTTCCTAACCCCCTTGGTAACCATAATATCATGTCCTGTGAATTTTTTATTCCTTATTTGTTTATTTCTTTCATTTCATTTTATTTTACTTAACATAATCCTATCTAGTTCCATCCAGATTGTGCAAAGGGCACAATTTCAAGTTTTGTTTTCTTTTCGTTTTTTTTTTTTTTTAGTACCTGCATAGCATTTAATTGAGTATATATACCACAGCTTCTTTATTCAGTCATCTCTTGTTGGGCGTTTTGGTTGTTTCCATGACTTAGATATGTGCAGTGTGCGTCTATGAACATAGAGGTACAGACATGTATTCTGATTAGAGAGATTTTGCATTCTCTGTGTATGTGCTTAGGAGTAGGATTGCTGTATCAAATGGTAGTTCTGTTTTTTTTTTTTTTTTCTTTTTGAGGAGTTGAATCTCCATACTGTTTTCCACAGAGATTAAACTCAATTACATTCCCACCAACAGTGGAGGGTTTATTTTTTTTCCACACCTTCTTCAACACTTGTTATTTCTAGTCTTTTTGATATAGTCTATTCTCAATGATGTGAAGTGGTATCTCATCGTGGTTTTTATTTGCATTTTCTAATAATGAGCAATTTAGAACATATTTTTCATGTCTCTGTAAGCCATGTGCATGACTTCTTTGAATAGGTATCTGTTCAGTTTTCTGTCCATTTTTTGAATGGCTATTTATTTTGCTGAAATATATGAGCTCTTTATATATTTTGGAGCTAAAGCTATTATTTAATGCTTGTTGTGTGAATATTTTCTTGAATTCTATGGATTGTCATTTAATTTTAGTGGTGGTATTTTTGCTGTGTAGAAACTTTTTAGTTTAATGTAGTACCAATTGTTCAGTTTTACATTGGTTTGTTTTGTTGTAGCTGTTCGTTCCCCGAGCATCAATTTGCGGTTTGGGCCATGTGTGTTTTCCCCACATTTATATCTAATTATTTTTGGTTTCAGGTCTTACGTAGAGACCTTTGATCTATTTTTAGTTAAATTTTGTAAATGGTGCTAAAGAATAATCTAGTTTCATTTTTTTCATAAATGACTGTCTAGTTTTCACAACGTAAGTTGTTGGATTGATTTTTTTTCTCACATAGTAAGTTTTGGGGTCTTTTGTCAACAATTAACTGGACCAAACCTCTCCTCCCCCAGACCTTGAGACCCTATTTCAGCTGAGAGGAGCTTCAGTACCACAGTCTGTGGATGGCAAGACCTACTATTGAAAACTCTTGACAGTAGGACTGACATTGGTGATGACCACTGCCAGCAGACACAAAAAAGAGCTGCATGGGTAAAAAAAATATATAAAACAAACCTAGAGTACTACCTGACAAAAAAAATGGAGCTAAGCAACAAGGATCATTCCTTCCTTGGGGAAAAATAATTCAATACACTTTTAAATCTCAAGATATTATATCACCACAAGGAGAAGATATTTCATTAGAAATAAAATTTGAAAAAAAAATATGTAATTGCTTCTTTTTAATGGATAAATAATTTGAAGTTGCAATCATAAAGAAACTCAGGGTGGTGAGAGAAAATTCAGAGAAAAAACAATACAAATAATTGCAAAGTAGGATAAGCTCAATGATGCAATTCAGTAAATTGTATGAATCAAAGTTTTCGAATGTAATCTAACAGAGAATCGGGAGGTGAAGAATGAAATAAAGGCAATCAAGTGTGCTAAGGAAAGCTATGAGCTCAATATTAACCAAGTGGAGGAAAGGATCAGTGATCTGCAGGATAGAAATGTAGAAAAGAGCCAGGCAGAAGAAGAGAGAGAAATTATATATATATATATATATATATATATATATATATATATATATATATATATATATATAGACACAATTGGAAAGCTGAATCCATTAGCAAAAGGCAAAATAAGAATAGCTGGTATAACAGAAGATGAAGAGAGTAAGAAGTGAACAGAGAAACTCACAAAGAGATAATTGCTGAAAATTAGCAAAACCTGAGGAGGAAAATGAAACAGAATTCCCAGCTATCTAAATGCAGAAATATATACACCAAAGCATATAATTATGAAACTCTCAAAATTCCAAGACAAGGAAGAATCCTAAAACAGGTTAGGGACAAAAATCAAGTGATATATGCAGGAATTCCCATGAGGCTGTCATGCAACTTCTCAGGAGAAACCCTATAGTCTAGGAGAAATTAGAAACCAAATTACAAAAAATAAGGCAATAAGTAGATAAACAAAACCATAAGACAAAAGTCAAAAGCACAGAAGCAAGTCAGCTAGTACTCAATGTCAATAATCATCATGAATGTGTAAATTAATCGAGTTCACCAAGGAAAAGTCACCAAGTTGCTGGATAGATTAAAAAAAAAAAATTCAACTATATGCTATTCTCAAGAGACTCACTTAAGATGTAGAGACAAATGTGTAAAATAAGGAGATGAGAAAGGTACAAGCCAAAAGTGAGTCTAAAAAAATAAAACAGGAGCCACTATAATCATCTCAAGTAAAATATACTACTGTCAATAAACAATAAAGATGGTTATTATACAATGATAAAGGGATCAATACAAGAGGCAGTCATAACAACAATAAATATACACCCAATAAAGGCACACTCAAATATATAGAGCAAATATTAATAGATCTAAATGGAGACATTGACAACAACAGATTAATAATAGTGCTTATGGAGCATTCTTAAGGATAGAAAATACATTGAGACACAAATCAAGTTTCAATAAACTTGCAAAGATTGAAAACATATCTAGCATTTTTTGAGATCACACTAGAGATCAACCAAAAGACAAAGGAAGGGAAAACTGCAAATGACTGGAAAATAAACAGCATACTATTGAGCAACTATTGAGTCAATGAACAAACCACACATGAAATTAAAAAAAAAAAATACCTGGAGTCAAGTGAAAATAAAGACACTAAGTTTAAGAACATGTGGGATGCAGCAAAATAGTAATAAGTGGGAAATTTACACAGGCCACATACATCCCAAGGGACATGGACTTGCATCCCAGGGCCTGGGAAAACCGCAAAGATAAACAACTAAATAAAATAAATGAATGCTTTCTTCCTCCTCTTTCTTCCTACCTACGCGCCTGGCTGCCTGTTCACTTTCATTCCTGCCTGAATACTTCCTTAAAAATATACATAAAACTGAGAGTTCATTTTCGAAAGTGTAAACAAAATAGTTAAACCATTAGCCAGATTCATAAAGGAGAGAAAACAAAAACAAAAAGAAACAAAATTAGAAATGAAAGAGTAGCAATCACTACTGATACTACAGAAATACAGCAGATCATAAGACAATACGATGAAGCCCATATGGCACAAACTGTATAAACAAGAAGAAACGGACAAATTCTTGGAAATGTATAATATTCCAAGATTAAACCAGAAAAAAAAAAAGAAATCCTGAATAGATCTATCACAAACAAGGAAATTGAAGACAGTATTTAAAAATCTCATTTAAAACAAAATCCCCATGCTATAATGTGCAATGCCTTAGAATCTGGGAATCACACACATATAGATAGTATATTAGGGTGTATTTAAAATTGCAAAAATAAATCTGATTACTAAGACATTGTGAATAGTTGTATTGGGAAATAAATTTAGTTGATTGTGACATGTATTTTTAAAATAAGATGCAAAAGAATAACAGAACAGAAAATATCAGAGTATCACCTTTGGTATGTGTAAATGTTAATTGAAAATTATACACATTAAGTTTGTATACATGTGTATGCTTTGTCAGACTATAACATGTAATTTTAGTGTGGCTGCAATAAAACATTTTTAAAGCAATTTCCTAGATGTCATTGTAGTATATAAATACTTAGAACATTAGAAAGTGATATCAAACTAGACGGGGAAAAGCAGCTAGTAAAGAAGAAGTATCAGCAGTCACAGCAGCCAGAAGCAGAGAGTGTGTTTCAGGAAAAAAAGTGGCAATCAAATATGCTTCATGTACAGTGTCGCTGAATAATATATGCTTTGCTAATTTGATGGTATAAAGAGAGAGATAGTAAATGGGAAAGTAAGTTTGTTTAGTTCTTTATTTTTTTATTTGAAAGATGTGATAGTAATCTATCAATTGAGAAATGAGAAGTAAAATAGGTGAAATTTATGCAGGAATATAATTTTTTATTCTTCTGAACAATTTTATAATATAATTAATGGGACAAAACATAATAAAGATGAGTTAAATACAACTAAAACATAAAACACAGTACCTGGTGAGCATTATTTTCATCTTAAAGATTGGACACATAGTGAAAATAATGAATAGCAGAAGTATATGTTTAACGACAAAATACATAGATTATGAAATAATATTCTGATCTTGAAGGAAAAGTTTTATATGGATTGGCCCAGAAGGACAGAAATTCTATGTAAAAATAATGTCATGGGCAAAGGATTGATAATAAGTTGCCTTGTTTCAAATAAGTGAGAGAAATGAACTAAAGGGATTTTGAAAGGAAGAGTAAATAAATGTAAATATAAAATATGTATTTGAAGACAAAACTTAATAGTCACATTGATTTCTACAAGGTATTTGTCACCTTCAAAAATTAATTCATGCGTGACCTGCTGGAGTAGAGATTTAGTGAGCCACCTTTGACCAGTGCAATCCAAACATAACAAAAGGACTGTTTTGCTTCCTTGAGCCAAGGGGAACAACCAAGATGAACAACTAAATAGATATAAATAAAGTGTTTTGTCCTACTCTCTGTTGCTGCCTGCCTGAGTTCGCTTACCTTCATTCCTGTGTGCACCTTTCCTTAAAACCAAATGTAATAAAATAAAATAAAATAATTCATAATTTATGATACTGACATGAATTGTTTAAGCAATAATACAAAGGTAAATACTTCAACTTTTTAATAAAAGATTTCAAAATCTATATGAGTAAATAATTGGAAATAATATACATACATTCTTTCATACAGATTAGAATTTTTCATAGGCTTACTTTAAATAAATTTCCAATTACTGAAAGGCATGCACCTGGTAAATGAAATTAGTAAGGAATTGCAGCATAAAAGACAATGTAATTATTGTTTATTTGGTCTCAAAACCAGAGGGAAAATGTGAAAGATGTGCAAACATCTTATTGAACCTGAGAAATTCTATAGTAAAAATGCTATTTTATAATTAACACACACAGAATACGTCACAGAACAATTTTTGTATACATCTTTTTTAAGAATCTATGGAACATTTACCAAGAAAGAACATATTGTTGGCAAAAAAAGTAGCTTAAAATTAAAAATATAAATATGTTCTGTGAATATGTTACCAAATTTCTTTATCCTCTGATCACTTGAGAAGCCTATTTGTTGGCCAAGCGATGGAAAATAGAGCTTGTGCTCTGAAGTTCCTCTAGAGGTAAAGTGATGGAAGCTTATATAGGATTGCAAGCAAATGTGAGGTAGAGGGGTATCATTTTAAATCTGAAGGATCTGGGGAAGGACAACTAATTTCAGAAATCAAATTTCTTTCCCTTTTTGGTCTTATTTGTGGTGGTTCCTCTGGGTCCTCAGTAGAAAAGGAACCAAGACAGTACCTGGGGAAGAGAATTTACTGTTACTTTAATGAAGCAAAGATCTTTTTCAGGACAGAATGTTATCTAATGCATGGTTGGGAAGTGAGGAAGTTGCAATCATTAATTTTCCTCAGTTTGTAGAAAACAGACAGCTGTATATAATGCAGTTGGTTCGCCACTATTTCATGTTTTTCTTCACTATTATAGTTAATTCCTTCTAGCCTGTTTGATGCCTCCACCCTACCCCATCTCTTTCTGCACACACTAATTTGCTTTTATTATTGGCTAAAATCTATTGTTGTTTGACTAAGTTCATTTTGAAGTCTATTTTTCTTTAATTTAGTTCATTTGTTTGCTTGATATCTTTATACATCAAATATCAGTTATATCATGCAATGGATGTCTTTCTCCTTCTGTCTTACACACTAAACACAATTTTCTCCAGGTTCATCCATGTTGCTGAAAAATAGTTTCACCTTTTGATAGCTGCATGATATTCCATTGGTTATATATGTCACATCTTCTTTATCCACTCATCTGTCAATGGGCATATAGGTTGGTTCCACCACTTGGCTATTGTATATAATGCTGCAGTGAACATGGGGGGTGCACATATCTCTGCAAATAAGCATAGTTGTGTTTTAAGGGAAAATGCTCTTCTGTTGAAGAACAACTGGATCATATTTGCTTGCCATTCTAATTTTTGAGTAATATTTATCTAGCCTTCCCTAATGGTTACACCATTTTACACTCCCACCAACAATTGTATAAGAGTTCTCTTTTCTCCGTATCTTCTCCAGCAATTGATGTTTCCATTCTTTTGAATAATAACCATTCTCATTAGTGTGAATGTGATGTCACATTGTTTGTTTGATTTTTGTTTTCCTAATGATGAGATATAGAAAATCTTTTTAGGTACTTGTTGGCCATCTGCATGTCTTCTTCAGAAAATTTTCTACTGAGATAAACCATGAACCTAGTATACACTCTGTTTGCGGTGTTCATTCACCCATCATGGACCGCCCCAATAACAGATCAACATACACCTAACTGCTTCTTACAGCTATCCCATGCTATAACAACCACTTTTAATTTATCCAGCTGCTGGGTATGTGGTGGGCCAGGGCCAGAAACAAACTGGCCCTACGTCACCACCCTCCTTCACCTTGAGTGGGTTCTGAGTAACCTCTCTGAGGTCCATCATGGGACAGGTTGGTGGAACCCAGAGACAAACCATGATTGGCCATTGGTAGAAACTCCCCCTGGAATGTTTTGTCTAAAACAGACCACTGCAAGGTCAGAAGTCTTCCTTGGCCACAGTCATTGTAATTGGACATATGCCGGAAAGGCAGTTCCCCTCGACTGTGCACCTGCAGAAGGGAAATGGGACAAATCCGGCATCTTGATTAATGGTATCCGGACCCCATGCCAGGTGACAGATCCTAAAAATAAGGAAACTTTTTGTTGCGGAATAGGCCATAGGAAATCATTTTATAACACCAATACTCGAATGCTTTTTCTTGAAACAGTATTACCCTATAAACGGTGCAGTGAAACAGGCATCAGCCCTTGTATATCTTACCAATGGACTTGGAGCAACTCCAATGGTGAGGATAGTCTTGGATTCACTTAGTATTGGAGTCTAACCCGCCAATATAAGAACTGTACTTGGCATCCTAGCTCTAACCTATGGAACTGTTCATATGGCACCTATAGGGGCTCACCGATCCTGGGATCCCCTTTGGGAAACTTAGAGAATTACTATTATCCAAATTTGAGACTCCATAACCGGGAACAGATCTTTGAGACCATTGATTGTGCACTAAAGGGTCACTATTGGATCTGTGGGGAAACAGCATATACCTGCCTACCCCAAGGTTGGACAGGCACTTGTTATATTGGCAAAATTAGGCCTCAGTTCTTCCTCCTAGGAGACTCTATAGGAGAAACTTTGGGAATTAGAGTTTATGATGAGTTATATAGACCAAAGTGAAGTATAGATACAGGTCTTACTCTGACTGGTGATGCCAGTGGATGGGGCAATGAATGGCCTCCTGAAAGAATGATTCAAGTCTATGGCCCTGCCACTTGGGCTCGAGATGGCAGTTGTGGGTACCGAACACCCATCTATCTCCTGAATCCATCGATAAGGTTACAAGCAGTAGTAGAGATAATTACCAAACAGCTACTTCACTGGACTTATTGGAAGATCAGGCTAACAAAATGAGAGCTGCCATCCTCCAGAACCGACTAGCCTTAGATTACTTATTAGCAGAGGAGGGAGGAATTTGCACTAAGTCCAATTTGACAAACTGCTGCCTGCAAATAGATGACAATGGAAAGATAGTTAAGGATATTGCCAGAGGTATGTGGAAAATAGCACACGTCCCGGTCCAGAAATGGGAATCCCTCTTCGACTCTAAATGGCTCTCTTGGTTCTCCTGGGCCGGTGCATTCAAAACTTTGTTGGGAATTATGGGACTCATTTTGGGAATTTGCATATTGCTTCCTTGTGTTCTGCCTGTCACAATAAGCTTGATTCGGTTCACCATAAACACAGTTGTTCGACAGGTCACAACGAAGCATGTCTTGCTGGCTCGGCAGTATAACCCCGTACTCCCCGATGATGAACGAGAATGCTA
>RJWH01011624.1:0-11440 GCA_004363575.1 Solenodon paradoxus | reverse complement strand
TGTCTGTGCTGCTTGTCCCTGCCTCCCTGGCAGACTGACCCTGATTTGTGAGCACACCCGTGGTGACCAGACACAAGTCTGGGGCGGACGCGCTGCTTAATGACTCGACATCTGTTTTTTCCTTCTCTCCTAACACAGATTTTGTTTGCAGGCCCGTGTACCTGTCTCTGGAGCATCATGCATAATTCACCGGTTCCAGCAGAAATCACCATGCGGCTCTGCTTCTTGATTGGCCTGTTCCCTGTGCCCAAGGTTAGTCCAAGGACCAGGCTCCGGCAGCAGAGGCAGGAGGGCTCCTCAGGAAGGGCTTCCTCCTCGGGAAAGGGGCCGTGAAAGGAAGAGGTAAGACACGCTCACCTCCTTCGCTCCTCCCTTCCGCTGCTCAGCCAGGTGATGAAACAAACACGGAAAAGGGAGAAAGTGTCTCCATCCTCACCTTCCCGGCCCAGCAACTCACATGTAATTCACAAGTGTCGGGACAAACCACAATAAAGCTGTGAAAATACATGCGGTCGTCTTCCCAGTGATAATAAACCCAACTGAGCAGAAAGAGCTAGAGCAAAATTCAACAATCCTAAGAGGAATATAATATAACACAGAGTTTCTGCAATGTATTATACTTAGACTTCAGTTTGCATTAAAATATACAAAAAGCAAGAAAACATGACAAATAGTAGAAGTTGATCAAGAAGTTAAGTCAAGCTCATGATTAATGAATAAACATTTCTAAATAACCATGAAGCATATGTCGTTGTTTCCCCACCTCCAGCCCTGGGCCTTGAACGCAGGCCCAGGGCTTCAGAGCCTGTGTCCGCGCTCCTTCGCCACAGGGGCGGGGATGGTGGGGTTATGAATAAGATGCTGATTCAAATAAAACATAGAACAACACAGGCAGGAGGATGCATAAGACTGAGCAAAAGAGTAATCAAATAAGTATTCTAGAACTGCCAACTAAAATATCTAAAAATTTTAAAATGAATTATTTTAAGTTACACAAAATAGAATTTATTAACTTGAAGCCTCACAGAGGCAGAAAGATAAGAAAGAATGAAAGCCGCAGGATGGAGTCTGAGAGAAATATGAGTCTAGGTGTGGATGAGAACAAAACAAGCAAAATGGAAAAAATAATAACCCAGAACTTTCCAAATGATAAAAGACATTGACTCATCACTTTAAAAAAAAAAAAAAACTCAGCAAAGTAAAAGCAAGATGCAGAGAAAAAGGCAATTAATCACATCATTGTCAAACTGTTAAAAGCAAAGATAAAGAGAATTATTAAAAGCCTTTGGGGGTGGGGAGAGGGACACACAGCAGCCTCCAGGGAAAACAGAGAGAAGGGGCGCTGACCTCGCAGAGGCCTGAAACCCTATACTCGGCCAGGCCCCTGAAGTCGGGGGCTGGGGCTCCGAGACCAGGGTCCCCCGAGTGAGCGTGTCTCACACAGGCCTCAGGCTTTTCACGGTATCCAGGGCCTTCTGCAGGAGCAGAGACTGTGATCCCAGAACCAAGCAGAACGCTGGAGAAAAAGAAAAAAAAATTGAAAAGGAAGAACGTATAATTATAAAGGGATATAATCTGTTTAAAATAAAAACATCGTCTTCTAAATGGAAATGAAACACATGACAATAAGAGCAAAAAAGACAATTGTCTGAAATACAGTTAGTTCAGTCACTTCGCGGTGTTTTCACTCTTGGGAATGTGTGAAAGTGCCGTTAAGGGAGGGGATTGAGAATTAAACATGTTTAAAAATACTTAGAGTGATTACTATGAAAGAATGATGCCAAGTATAAAGCAAAATATATGTCATGGAGTAAATAAATGAAACACTAGAAATACTATGATATTCAGTGAATAAAATATGTTTGGTTACATCTACATGCAGATATATGTGTATATGTGTGTGCGTGTTTATGTGCCTGTGCATGTGTGTAAGTGTGTATACACGTGTGTCTATGTGTGGATATGTGTGTAGATGCACATCTACACATAGACACATATATAAAATGCACAATTGCCAAGTAACATTTATATTTGGAATGTGAGGATGATTTACATTAGAAAAATCCATCAACCAGATTAACATGTTGAGAGACAGAAAACAACAACTACTCTTTATCGAGACAGGAGAAATATAAAAATCAACACTCTTTCAGGGAAACAAATATCTCAGAGACCTGGAAAGAATTCCTTTGTCAGATAAAGCCGCCCACCAAGACCTGTCGTCAAGCGTCCTAACGGAGGGAAACATGAGGTCAGGAGACATTAAGGTTTCCTATCAGAGCCTCCTTCTGTTTAACCTTTTCGCGATCCCCGGACCGAGAAAGCGGTGATCCGATGGCAGAGAAAATAAACACGACGACGGACAGGCATCGGTAGGGTGCGACTCTTTCCTCATGAGAAGATGCTCATCCTCCTGAAGATTCACGGGCATTGGCAGCTGTCAACTCTCACGCGACTCCGGTGATTGTCAGAGGCTTTTGCAAGGTTGCTGCGTAGAAAAGCCAGTAACAACAGACCGCTGTCATCGCTGCCGCCTCCGTGGACGCACATGCAGACACGCACACGCACACACATGCACACACGCACATGCGTGCACACACGTGCACACAGGTCAAAGGCAAACTTTTTACGACAGCAGCAAAGCCTGGAAAGCATGGAGCAATAAACCCGCAGAAATGTGACCGCGCTCTTAGGGGACACGTGACGCACATTAGTCCTTTAAAAACTGCTGCTCGCCCGCATGGCTGAGTCCTGCCTGCAGGAGGGGGCGGAAAACCCACTGAGGTCACGTCTCCAGCGAGGGAGGGTGTCTGCCGTTTCTGGGCTCGGGGTGAGTGGGACGTGCCCTCACCCCGTCACTCTGGATCCCGGGACGTCCTCACCGCCGGGGTCCCGCACGTGTCCCCGACGGGACGGCGGCGAGGGCGGCAGTGCAGCCAGGACGGGGCGCTCGGCAGAGACGCTGACCTCGCCGCAGATCGAAGCCGCTCCCGCCGGGGCTCACACCAGGCGGCTGAGACCCGACACCGGGTTCTGACGTGACCGGAAGCAGACAAGCGTCGTGAGAAAGCCTGGGATTGACGTGAGCCCGGGCTTCCCTCCCCGACAGACGACGCCTCCAGGACCCGCTTGGGTGCCCAGCACCCGGCCCCCATGCGAGAACCGGGAAGACAGATGACGCCGGAAGTCGTTTCCCAAAACTAGTATTGGCCAAAAAAGGGCAGAAACACACATTAGAGCTTTTGAAAAAAAATGTTCTTCAAAGAGACGAAAATATTACACCCCAGAAAGGAACTTGGTGTCTGATCTGTGGAAACAGACTTTCGAGCGTGTTCGGCGAGGAAGGACGCAGGGGTCATGACAACAAAAACTCAGTGAGAGACACACGTCCTCCATTCGACAGATTGTGATTCTTAATACGCATCGCTACTGAAAAATCAATGAGCAGGTGGAACATAGATGACAACACTAAAGCGCGTCGGGACGCGCCCGGCTGGCCTCCAGGAGGTGCCGGCGACGGGAGAGCGAGCGCCGGCCTGGCAGCCAACGCGAGTCTGTGCTCCGGCGCCCGGTCCCTCGATTGGCACCGCCCGGAAGGACGCAGCTGCAGAGGGTGGCCCCCGGGTGTGGGGCGGGCGGCTCCTCCCAGCATCTGGGACTCCACACAGGAGACGGTCTCGGAGAAATTTAGGGGCCCCCAAGCTTGAAACTAGAATGTGCTCCAAAGACAGCCCTGCTTTAAAAAGGCTCCGAGAAGCGCTGCAAACAGCAGTCCTTTTACTCTGAGGGACACTCCTGCCTGCGGGGACCTAGCACTTCCCCACTCGGTGAAGGGAACCACAGCATTTTACGTTCACTCACGCACACGTGGGACCCTTTGGAGACATAGCTGCAGGAGGGGACAGGCACCAGCAGTGGAAACGAAGTCAGCCGGGTCCCAGGAAACCCATGATGTCAGACCGTGGAGTCCCCAGGGGTCTGCCGGCCTGGGTCCCAGTGACTTCCACATGGCCGCTGTCCCCTCCACAGGCCTGGGCATGAATTCTGCAGAAAAGGCCGGGCACACACAACGGCGCGTCCACTGGCCTCTGAGTGGCCGCACATCTGCACAGAGCACATCACCCAAGACCGGGACTGAGCGCAGGTGGGCTGCCCGTGGTCACCTCTGCTGCTGAATCGCTGTGACCAAGCCTGTGGGGTTGACAGGCGTGTCTCGGGGCCAGGAGACTCCAGAGGCAGTCGGGACGCCGCAGGCCTTCCCCGCCGCCCCAGTCCTCACCGAAGGGCCCGGCGTGGGTGGCAGCCAGGACCCTGAGCCACAGCTGGGAAATTGCTTGGTGACTTTTGCGACCTTCACAGGACGCTCACTTTCTTTGCATGAGGGTCTCTGTCCTGGGAGTCGTGCTGTGGGGCTGAGGGACTAGAGGGGACCCCTGTGACAGCTCCTAGGGGGACGCTTCTTGTTCACAAAGCAGTGAGCAGTGACTCTGGACGCCAGTCTGTTGGGGCAGCAAGATGCAGACGAGGACGTGCACTTCCCAGGTCCGCACGTGGCGCAGAGCCAGGGGCGAGACGGAAGCGCCGCAGGGTGGGCCGGAGGAGACACGCTGCACCCCGCCGCTCCTTTCCATCTGCAGCACGTCTCCGCTCCGCTCTGGTCACTCAGCGGCTCTCAGGAGAGGGCACATGGGAGGCCTGGGCCCCACAGCACCCTGGGTCCTCAACGCGTTGGATATGCTGGGCCTGTGAAAACGCAGGTCCAGACCCCACCCAGACTCACTGACTCCGCACGCCTGGGTGTGACAACACTCGGGGTCTGTTCACGTGAGCTGGACAGGAAGCAGGTGCGTGAGCGGCCATGTCGCGCTGGCGCAGGTCAGGCCACAGCAGCAGTAATTCTGACTCTTGCAGTTTCACGAGCCGCTGCCCGAAGGCTGTTTGCCCGCAGGATTCTCGTATCACAGGAACGCGTGGTCACACTTACCCTCTGGCTGTGTGCACAGAAGCCGTGACACTGAACTGCCGGTGCCCTCGGGATGCCTGGGCCCCGAAGGCGTGAGCAGTGAGCTCGTCTCCAGCCCTCTCAGTCCACACAGGCAGCTGGACGGGCCGGGGCAGAGCCGGTGCGTGCGCAGCCACACACTGGGAGCAGGGCACGTCCCGACGTCAGTGCGTGGCTCGTCTGTCGGCTTTCCGGGAGAGATGACACGTAACAAGGATGCAGCGCTGGGACGAGACCCATGCGTGTGTGATTGCATGTGTGATGCCGCAGTTTCAGCCATCGGTGGTGAGCAGCTGCCATTACCATCACTGCTACCATTCCCAGCCCTTTCCGCCCACCCGTCCATCGAACGCAAGTCTGGCCGTCCCCGCATGGATCTGCCTCCGCTCTTCCTCTCGCCTGTCTCCAGGTAGCTCCACTGATGCTAAATTAGGGGGCTGTGTGCAGGCTAAGCTGCCCCAAACTCACCTCTAAGGCATCTGTCATAGTTCTCACTTGCTGTGACCTTCAGCGTCCCCGTCTCTTGGTGCACAGGATGAAGACCAGTCGTTGCAGCGACAGTTCTGGACTGGACACCCTCGGCATCCCGACAGCTGAGCTAGGCTTTCAGACGCTGCGTGGACTGGGCAGTCCTCTGGCTGCAAGGCTGGCTTCCAGTTAGCCTCCTCGCTGGGCTCTCCCGTCTCCACGCCGTCCTCAGCCGACCTTCCCAGGCTGCCCGGGGTCAAGCCGTCCTTGCCTGCTCACCTCGGCAGCTGACCTCTGTGCTGCCCCTGCACTACAGGTGTGCGTTTTCAGAGGGAACCGCCCTCCGGTAAGTTGCTCTCCTGACCCCTTTCTGCACACCCCTGCCCGTGGTGACACGCCTCATTTTTCAGCATTTCCGGCACCGTCTGCAGAGTCTGATGTGGGGTAGGTGCTTCGCAGGTGCTGGAGCTTATCAGAGCTCGTTCTGTTCTGGCTGTAGCCATCGCGTCAGCCTCACTAGCAGGGTTCTGGGACCGTTCCTTTTCACAGGAGAGGAAACCAAGGCAGGAAAACGTAAGTAGCTGGTCCAGAGTCTCATGGAACGGAGGCTGGGACTCAACCTGGCTCTGGACAAGCCAGCCGGTGTTTTCACTCTGGACGCTCACTCGTCACTGACCCTCTCGAGCTGATCTGCTCACCTGAATGTATGTCTTGTGTGTGTCAGCTCCTCTTCTTGGTCTGAGAGCACCTGGGTGCTGGGAGGGCGTGACCTGGGTCACCCATAGTCACGTCTCCCCCGTGGTCCGGCCCCTCCTAACCCGGGGCCTGTCCCTGCCTGGGTAAGGCCGGTTGTCCTTTTCTGAGACGGGGGATAGACTGCAGCCAGCATAACCCAGACCAGCCCCTCTAGCCCAGAGCTGGCCAGTGCAGGGAGGAATGGCACCGGGGAGTTCACTTCACCTGAGCTTGGGTGGATGTCACAGAAACGCCGTGGGTGGCCATGCAAAGAGGTGCAGGGCACATGTTGGCCTGGTGAGGGGCCCAGCCCTTTGATCTTCTCTTCCTTCCTCTGGGTCACCACGCCCGGCAGTGTCCGTGGCAGAGAAAGCCCACTCTCCCCGCTCTGTGCGCTTCCCCGTGGAGAGCTGGATGCCGAGGCGCCGCGTTTCCCTCGCCCTTGCTCCAGATCGCTGCGGGGTCGAGAACGCGTCTCCAGTCACCTCCTCCGGATGACCCGTGCACATCTCCTGTGGACAGCGGGGGCACCGCTGGGGCCTGACAGCTGACCCAGGGGCCTTAGCGCTGGGGGGTTTGCGTCACTCCGTGACAAAGGGCGGCTTCAGGGCGACACAAGAAAGGAGCACAGGCGGTTACGATCAAATGAGAAAGCTGTGATCATTAGGACACAGTGAGGGCAGCCTCCGCGCAAACCCAGCCGCGCCGAGAGGTGGGCGCCGTGGCCACTCTTGATGCCGGAGAGACAACCTCAAAGCCCTTTGGCCACGCCCGCCTGAAGTCCTTCACACGTCGCCTTTGTCTGCTGGATGGACGTGGGCCCCTCGCAGGACTCGCTTCTGCGTCATCTTGGCCCTCGCCATCGCCACCCCAAGGGGCAGCCGGCGCGAGAGCGCCCTCTCTGGAGGCGGTGTCTGGGCACAGCCGGGCCGCGGTCTCTGCAGGCCCCCAGGCTGAGGTCAGGGCCGCCACCTTTCAGACGCCTTCACGCCTCCCGGCGGCGGGCGCACCGGTCCCCCACCGGCTGACCCGGCGGCCACAGGAGGCACGACGGAGAGGAGCTGCTGGGGCTGCTGGGGCGCAGCCGCCGAGCGGGCTGGCAGACCTGACTTTCCTAAGCAGGTCCCGGTCACCCGCCTCGCGGCTCGGTCGAGTCGGTACACGCACGGCGCGCAGGGCAGACTGTGCGGCGAAGACGGGAAAGCCTGTCTGTGACTAGGATGAGGATTCTTTTGTCCGCTTCTGCTCCTAAATCTCCAGAGATCAGCAGTTTCTAGAAATTTCTCACCCACATATCACCCAGTGCGTGGTGCCAGGCCTTGGAAGCGGCAGTCATCAGAGAGGCAGAGACAGAGATGATTTCTCCACGGATATAATCTTTCTGCAAGAAACGACCTGTTCTAAATTTAGACAGATAATATCTGAATACAGCTGAGAACCAAAACAATGATCTAGATTTTTCTCTCTACCTCATGCCCAACCATCAAAAGGACTCTTTGTTTGGAGTGTTTTGTTTTGTGCTCTGTGCGCCCATCGGACCCGTGAGCCCGCAGCGCACGCAGAGGCACGCGTGCCCCTGCAGGTGGTGCCCCTGAGCGGGGTCTGCGTGTCGGCTGGGGGCTGGAAGCCGAGTTAACAGCTCTGCCCCGTGTTTACAACGGACGCTCAAATGGCACCGATTTCTTTCAACAACCCCAGTTTAAAATAAAACAGTGTATTTGGGATTTGCCTGCTGATTTTTCTTGGTCTTTACTAGGCGACAGATTCGACTTGATGATAACGACAAATACTGTTTTATTCAGGGAAGCGCAGGCAGCTCTGTGGTGGGTAGGTTGCCTTTCTTCTTCACTTTCTGAGACAAATTCAGACCATTTAATTACTGTGACCATCTAGTCAATATCGTTTTGAATATAAAGTCTGACAAAAGTAGATCAAAAGACACCAGGCCATACGAGGACCAGAGAGAGCTTTTCCACAGAACAGATCTTTATTGCATTTGGCTTTTATGTCCCAATTTTCCTTCTTTCCCCCTTCATGGAAGTACATGTGTGTCTATGTTCCCAGGCCTGGTTATAGGTTTTCATGTCATTAGCAGACGGGGCTCGAACGCTCACTTCCTATTAATCAATAATAACATTCCAGCGCTGTCTGGGGCTCTCTCCCACCCACGTCCTTCAGAGTATTTGTCTATAATCTGACATGATTTCCAGATTATTGGGTAAGAGTAAAAGTCATCTTGATTTCTGAGTTTGCTTTTCATTTTGTGACTATTATTTATCAAAAACAACGTGGAGAGGGCAGATAAGGGGGACGCGACAGCGCCGTGAATTCATTCCCCACGTCGCCTTCTGCACAGAGCAGGCCGGCCGCCCCCAGCGCCTGTGGGCCGTCCCTGCGGACGCCCGTCCGTGTCTCAGCGCCGGGGTCCCCCTCACCCAGACCCGCGCTGGGAACCTTCCAGCCTGCTAATTCCCTCTAATTGAATGCTGTTTCATCACTCCGTTTCCCCGACTGGAATGCTTACACTGATTTTTTTCTCTCTCTGTTTCTAACTTGTTTGCCCTCGCTAATTAAAGAAATGTGCCGTGTTTGAAAACAAACAAAAAATAAATTGGATATGCCGGTCGGAGTGTGATGCCAGAAGTGTGTGGGCGATCCCAAACAGCCGCTCCCCCCGCCCCCGAGTTTTCTCTTTGCGGCTTCAATAGCTGCTTTCAGGGGTGTGCTGAGCAGGCATGACTTGGCAGCGCCGCCAAGAACAGGCACCCGGCGCCCCCGAGCTGCGGCCGCACCGCCCCGGGCTTTCTGGGGAGGCTGATCTGAGGGCCGCGCTGTCAGGGAGGCTCTGCTCCCTTTCTCTCGGCCGCAGCGAGCAGCGGAGAGAGTTTAATTCGGAGCTGTGAAAGGATTCGCTAAGTCACCACGCATCACCCCGCCTCGCCCGAGCTGAGTAATTTCCAAAGCGCACAGAGCCCTTCAGACAGCGTGCAGCGGGCGATTATTCATGCCCGACATGGGGCGGCCGGGTCCCAGCCCGCGTTTGTTCCGGGGCCGAGGAGAGGTGTTTGAAACCCGCCAGAGACGGCCAGGGGCCCAGAGATCATGGCTAATGTGACACCCCCAGGCCTAATCTTCTTAGAGCACCGGGATAAAATAAGTATCCATTACAAAATTGGCCTTCATCCTGCCCCCTTCCGAGCCCGGCCACTCTGATAGCCAGTTCGGAGACAATTGCTCCTTTCCAGACTTAATCAGGCCCGAGGAGCCGGGCGGGAGGAGCAGGGGCTGATCTCCATATTTGCCCCGTCTGTACGTGTGGCCCTCGCTCCCCGGGCCCCCGGACATCAAAAGGACTCGGCAAAAATCAGATTAGGGCCGCAGAGGAGCAGGGAGGGCCCCGCCGAGTAGCAGCCACAGCTCCCTCCCTGCCTTGGCTGTGCGGCCATCATTAAGACCAAGCGCTTAATCCCATGAGCTCCCAAGGCCTTGTCTGCCTTTCTTCTCTCTCCCGTCTTTCAAGCTAAAAAGAAAAAAAGCCATTCAAGTGCAATATCGCATTCATTATCGACCAGGAGACAGGCACCTCCGGGCCGGCAGAAGGGCTCACCTTAGGGCTCCGCAGCTTGGCGGTGGGTGCCACCCCGGGACTGGCCGGCCACCCGCTCGGGGGCGCCGGCCGCTCTGAGTGGCGTGTCGTGTCAGCAGCAGGGAGGATGCTAATTATCGATACGGCTGTCGCGGACAGGTGGAGGCACAGGGACATCTGATCCCCGGCACCGCCCGGTGCCGAGCTGGGTGATGGCGCACGGAACATATGGGATTCGCCAATTAAGCCTCCCCTCTCCTCCCGGAGAACACGCGGCCACATTAGGCCACAGCGGGCTGTCTCCTTCCCTGCTCGGCCCGGCCGCCTCGCCGCTGCCGCCATCGCCACACACGGCGCTAAGGACATGGGACTAGGACAGATGGGTAAGGAGAAGGGGGCGAGAGGGACTCGCACTCTCGCGACTGCTGGCCGTCACCTGCCATTTGCAAACAGTGACATGTGGCCACCAGCCGTGTCCTTCAAGTGAAGGAAGCATGTGAGACCATACGTTGTGTGCAGGTGCCTCCCGCGGCTGCGGAAAGGCAGCTTGACCACAGCAGCCCCACCTCCTGGCTGAGACGGCTGACGCGTCCTTGGTCCTGGTCCCTGCGCCCGCACGCGGGGCCAGGAGAGAACGTGGGCGCTGGACTCAGCTCGTTAGAGTGGATTAGGCGGATGCCGGGAAGGATAAAAGGTGGAGAGCCGGTGCGGGGACGCCACAGCGGCCTCGGTGCCATCTGCATGTGGACGGTGTGATTGACCAGCGCCCGTGGTGCACGCTTTTCAGTCCTGGCCCCGGGAAAGGCGAGGTAATTGCAGAGGCTGAGACCCGGGTCTGCGGCACCTGCTCTCACTGCCGACTCTGGGGCGTTCAAAGGTCAAGGCTGCAGCCGCCGCGTCCCCGAGGCCCCAGGGACGCGAGCCCGTCAACAGAGGAGTAGACGAGAAAGGGTCCTCGCCGGCTGACAGTGATGATCTGCAGTGCGTTTGGTGGCCCCAGTGTCCAGAGCTCTGCAGCGGGGACACGACAGACATGCCCGTCTGAGACCCCACCAGACACCAGACGCTCAGACGTTGTGAGGCACAGGACCGGCCGTGTCCCCTCCGCCTCTGGGTGACTTGCGCCGGCGACCTGCACTGGTCCAGCAGGTGCTCCGTCCCTCCCGCGCTTTCCTGCGGGAATCACGGGAGGTAAAGCACACAGTCCAGCGGGCACTGACCTATGAGCAGAGTTTCCAGAGGGCGGTGGCCGGCGGGAAGTCAGGGCCAAGGGGAGGCCCTGTGGGCAGGAAGGCCGGGCTGCAGGCCCGCGTGCTCAGAGCCCTTGAGGAGCCGGGCTGGGAGCCGCTGACCCCCGCACCGCTCTGCTCCGAGGGGCGGCTGTTTGAGAGCCGGTGGGAGGAGGACGTCGCGGGACGGGTGCGGAGAAGGCACCTCTGTGCGGGCGCGGCAGCGCGGGCGCCTGGGCGTGCAGGGCCCGTCCTCGGCCCACCTGCGGCGCCTCCTCAGCTGCCGCGCCTGGCGTCGGGGCGCCGGCGCCTCGTGGGCCGCTGCGGGCGCGGGAAGCTTCGCTGCGCAGCGTGCATGTCGTGAGAGCGACGCGCTCCGGTCCCGGGGACAGGCGAGGTCTTCAGTGCTGACCTGCAGAG
>RJWH01011623.1:0-11440 GCA_004363575.1 Solenodon paradoxus | reverse complement strand
CCATTTCTGAGCATGGTCTTTAGGTAATCCTCCTGAGCTGGGTAATGAGGGATTTTTGCTCCCATACCTTCTCATCTCTGCTTTCTTTGACTCTGCTCTTCTGGAGCAGAACATGGGTGATCAAGGAGAGGTTTTTAAATCTGAGTTTAGAATGTGGGATGCTTCTCAGTTCATAATGTCTATCAGCCTCATCATTATGACTTTTCTCTCTCCCAGGATTCAAGAAATGGAAAGATTTTAATTGTGATTTGGAATTACCTTATGTCTGCAAGTTCAAGGACTAAGCCAAGTGGGAAGCTAAGAGCCTGTGTTTGGTATGGGGTTCATTGTGGACATGGACCACTGTTTGAAGATCCACCCTAAATAGGATTACCCTCTTCTCATGCCCAAGTCACATGCTCAACCTACCACCTTATTCTTCTTCACATTTTCCAGCCTGACTTCAGTCTCTTCTGTGTTATCCACAATCTGAGTTTTCAAAGAGTAACAATAAATTTATTATTCTGTGATTTCCAATTCTGTGTGTTTCAGTCTAGAGACAGACCCTGAATAGGAGGAAGTGGGTGGGAATGGAAGCCTTGTGAGTCTGCTCAATATCACTTAGGTTCCCAGGATAACGAGGAAATATACATATATATATATATATACATATATATATGTCTTTCTATCCATCTATCTATACATATGTGTGATATGTGTGTTTATATGTATATTGTTTGTATGTATATATATACATACATATGTATATATGTATGTGTATGAGATGAATTGCATCATAACTAGTTTTGTTGGGTTTGGGTAGTATATATAAAATAAACTGTTCTCCTAAACATTCTATTGCTCATCTAGTTCTCTGACCTGAGGTCATAACATTATGGACTCTGATGTTATATAGAAAGTAATTCATAAAATATCATGATAAAGAAACAGCATTCATACTTTTAAAAAATTTCTAATCTGTCATTAAGTAATATCTGAATAATTCTAAATAAGTTAATATTTTACATCAATGAATCAGGTCATCAGAATGCACATCTAATATGTTTGCTAATTGTTTTGAGAGACAAAATTAACCTGTGAAAGTGCTCTAAAATTTTCTTGTATTTCTTAGTTTCTGTACATTATTAACCATTATAGTCGAGCAAACTGCTTGAGTACCAGCATTAGTCCATTAATTTTTTTACCTGTCCCTAGATGTCACTGAAAAGATGGACCCCTGTAGTTTCTCTGTCTTTAACTTTAAAGCATTCTGTCTCATTGAGAACTGGGACGACACTGTCCTACAGGACTTCTATCAGTATTTTTTTTTGAAAATCTTAAAATTTTAATTGAAAATTTTAAATAAATCCTCCTTACCTGAGTGAGACAATTCCCAGTCTTTTCATGTGTCTGTATATTTCCAACCATTATTTTGTTTTTTGCCTTATAACCACCCTTTTTAACCACATTTTCTACTGTAGAAATATTGTACTTTGTTAGTTCCTTAATCTGGAAAGAATTTGTCTTATGAAACAGTTGACTAGATTATACATACGTGTCAAGAACTCACAAAAGTTTCCTAAGAATGTTGCTTTTCCAAATAAACAGATGAGCTCAATGAACATTGTCATTATTTTTAATTAGTATTTTAATTTTTTTACTCTATCAATTAGACTGCCTTGTCTGAAACTTCATTCAGCTTTTTAAATAGAAACATTTTTATGCCTTTATTAAAATTTCTTGAAGTACAATTGCTTTATAACATGTAGGTTTTATATGTACACTACTATAAGGCAACATTAAATACATACAAAATTAAATTATTCCTTTCTTAATTCCTTTAGGTGTCAGCATAGATTATTTTGTGATTTTTTATTTTTCTTTCCTGGTAGTACTTTTTTCTGCCTCCCATGGGTCTGATAATTGGGTCTTCATTTTCATTTGTCTCCAGATATTTTTAAATGTCTTCTTTACTTTCCTCCTAAATCCAATACTTATTTAACTGTGCATTCTTTAAGTTCCATGTATTTGTGGTCTTTTTTCATTTCTGGTTTTTATACCATTATTATTGAAAAAATGCTTAATATGATTTAAATCTTTATAAATTTAATGAGTTTTTTTTTTTTTCGGTCCCAACATATGATCTATCCCTAAGAATATTCCATGTGCATTTGAGAAAAATATAAATTCTGATGCTTGTGGGATAGAAATATCTGTAAATATCTATTAAGTGTATTGGGGGGAATGAAGGAGAGCTGAGGCAAGCAGATAGGAAGAGACAGGAGGAGGAACTACTTTACTTACTTAATTTATTGTTCATCTTTGTTGCTCCCCCAAGCCCTGTGACACAAATGCATGTCCTTGGGATATATGTGGGCTGCAACTAACTGCTATTTCACTAGGGTGTGCCTAATTTTTCAGTTAAGGGATTGTTTCCTTGTAGGGTTTCTGCCCAAATTTTAAGTCCATTACTCTAAGTTAGTGTTTAAGTTCTTGCTATTATTGTGTTGCTGTCATTGTCACACTTTAGGTCTGTTAACTTTTTCTTTATATATGTTTGGTATCTTATGTTGGGTGCAAATATACTAATAAGAGTTATGTCTATTTGAAGGATAATCTCATATGTATACATATACACAATGTTATTATTGTCTGTTACATTTTATTTGGATGCCTACTTATCTTATATATCTTATATATAATACCCTATATAATTATATTAATTAATATATGAATAATTAATTAATATAATTATATAAATCTTATATAATTGATTATATTTATATTATATTTAATTATAATTAATCCTTTTTTAGAGTTTTCCATTGGCTTAGATATCATTTTTTTAAAATTCCTTCATGTTAAATCTGTTTGTCTATAGTTGCAGTGAGTCATTTGTACAGATCATATGGATGGGTTTCCTTATCAATCCACAACTCTATGCCTTTATTTGATAAGTTCAGTTCACTTACATTTATGGTGACTATATTAAAAAAACCTGCTACTGCAATTTTATCTTTTGTTTTCTGAATGTTTTTCATCACCTTACTCAAATTTTGTCAACTTAAAAATTGTTTTAGATAGAATAACTCTTTTTAGATTTCTTTTAAGGGATGTCTCATAGTGACAAAGTTCTGCTTTAATTAATCAGAAAAAGTTTTATTTCTTCCTCATATCTAAAAGATAGCTTTTTAGGATAGATTATTATTGGTTAGTGGTTTTAACTTTGAGTATGTTGAATATGTCATTTTTCCATTCTCTCCTGGCCTTGAGAGTTTCTGCTGTTCTGTACAATGAGAATGACAAGATTACATTTGCATATTATTTGCTTTTTGCCTAGTCATCTTTACTATTCTTTGTCTTGTGCTCTTATAGTTAGACTAATATGTGTTTCCATGTAAATCATTTTGCATTAAAATAACCATATATTCTGTTAGATTTGTGGGCTTCTATATTCATTTCCTTTTGCAGGCCTGTGAAGTCCTCATGTTATTTTTTGTTGAATAGACTTTCTGTTCCCTTTTTAATTCACCTTCAGGAATATCCATTGTTCTTAAGTTGATTTCCTAATGGAATCAGCTAGCACTTGTATTCTGTTCATTTCATGGACTTGTATATTTATTTCCTTTTTTAGGTTTTTGAAATTTTCATCTCTTCTTTGTTGAAAAGGCTCTCTACTGCCTTCTCTCTCTTGACCATCCTTACATTATCTTTCTAATGGAGTCTATGATCTCTCCATTATAAATAACTATGTTCAGTATCACAGGTCTTGATTTTCTATTTGTGTGAAAGCAATAAAATATGTCACAAAAGTTCACAGATATTGTGTTTGTGCTCATTCTTATTTTACTTTGTGTTTTCTCCTTAAGACAGCTGAATAGCCACAGTTATGGGAACAACATCATGCTCTTCCACTTGGAAAATTCCTTTGTATAAGGTAGGAGAGTGTAGTTGCATGTAAGAATGATCTCAACATAATATGGCCTAAACATATGGATAAAGGTATTTATTATTCGCATAAGAGAAAATTCCAACTACAAGACAGGCACTGATTTCAATCTGGACACAAGTGCCATTCCTATGGTGTTCTCTTATCTGTATCTCTTTTAGCTCTATGGTTTATCCCTCTATGAGTGTCCTTGGACTGCTTAAGAGAATTGATAGTTTCCAGCAATGACTGAGGCTATTAATTTCTTTTTGATATCAGAGAGAAAATATAGAGTGTTTTCTACATTTATTTATTTTAAAATCTTGAGCTTAATCTCTTTTTTTTTTAGACAAATAAAGCACTATAGCCAGGAGAATATCATGGGCTGGTGCTTGCATCTTCAGTTACTAACCCTCTTTGAACCAATGTTATAGCCAAGAGTATATATTATCCTGGATGAACCACATGGGTTATTTACTGCCCAGGAATGTGGAGTATAATTATTATCCAAAAACCTTCAGGGAGGTTTACTCTAAGAAGAATGGAAAGTGTGTTTTTTTAGCGGAAAAGTTGGGTGCATTAAGAGAAAGGGGAAAGAGTAATTAAACTGTGTACATATCCAGGACATATCACTACACACACTTTCAGACAGAGGATTGAAAGTAGGTAAAACTTGACATAATCATTTGAAACTAGGAATGAGAGAAATTAGAAGAAAATTATATATGCCTTTTTTCTCACAATGATCCATTTACCATAAGTAAAAGAATCAAAATACAGACATGTCCGGAAAGACAAGGCATCCCCAATTTGGCAAATTCCAAATCAATTATTAGATAATTTCTTACTGCCAATTTACTGTTAACAGCTGACATGCATAAAATATCATTCTCAATTATTCTTATACTCGGGTATAACTTTTCATTTCTTTGAGCAAATAACATTACGTGTACTTTCTTGTAGCTTTTCTTTGCCTAAATAATTATGTAAATATACCATGACTATTCCCAACCTCCTGCTGAAACTAATTAACCTCACTAGTTTATCTGGATGAGCTTTCAAACCTAAGACTGGTGATGCTGTTTATAGCAGGAAGCCATCTGCTGAATATGAATTCAAAATATTGCCCTCTCTTCTGACCTCCTTCATAGTAATGAAAGGATAGAGAGTTAGGAGAACACTTGGAAAAATTTGTGATATTATACTAATTGAAAACTTTACTATATGAATCAGGTTTAGACTGGACAATGCTGTTCACACAAAAATGCAAACTTCATAATATTCAACTCACATAGAGCTCCAATAAGCTACTTCATATTCATATTCTGAGTCCATAAACCAAGTGACTACTCAGTAATTTTTTAGCAATATACAAAATTTGTAACCACTTTTATACTGCCAGTCTTTTTCCAGATGGAAGTATTTTCTACATTACTACAATGACAAAAATTCATTAAAAATAGTCATGAGCCTTTTATTGTATTTATTTAATGTATTTTTTTGTAATTTTTATATAATAAAAATTAAAATAATAGAGACAGCCAATAAGTCAAATTACTGTAATAAGTTGTGGTACACCTATTAATTGAATATTAATTTATTCAACTAAAATTATAATTTATACTGAAATTGCAAATTACATTGAAATTCTGTCTGTCAAATTGTAAAGTGTACATGTGGGGAAAAAGAGATGGAGGTATTGAAGGATCTCTTTTTACATTCCTCCACTCACTGTCCAGCTTGAGTTATTTTCCTAAAGTTGATGGGGAAAGTGTCATAACAGGACATAAGGGATGGGCAGAGCTCAAATCAAACTCTAGCAAGTGAGCAGAGCAAACCTAGGACACTGAGAAGGTTCATAGGTGATATGGACTCTGAGAGATCCCTGGAATCGGGAGAAGTTCTTTCAGGTCAGTCTGGGGCTGTAGTGTAAGATATCCTTCCCACAGTCAATACTGACTTTCCTTAACTAAAAGGTATAGTTTTATCATTCAGTGGATGCTCCCAGGTGTCTAATTTCCATGTCTCTGGAAGGCATAGAGAGTGAGAAATAATGTTCCTCAGAAGACTGCAAAATGGAAGCAATGCAATATCTCAGGTGAGGATGCAGAACACCTTTAATACAATAATGAAGATATTTAGGGAGTGATCCAGAGAAAAGGAAAGTAGGAAAGAGTAAACATACCATTCCTCTTGCCAACAGCTCATCTCATCGCCTTAGTTTACCCTTTCCCCCACACTCATGAAAATACTATGCTTGCTTCTATAGAATCTGATGACTACAGAAGGTAATGATTTAAAAAAAGGTAAAAAGATGATCATTCTATTTGAATTCAACACAAATACTCTCTGAAAATATGGCTACAATGTACAATTTCTATCTGTGAGTTTATGTTTTAAATTAAAATAATACTTTATAGCATGTGTCTATGTAACCAACTCTAATTACAGTATAAAAGCAGCAGATCAACTTGCTAAAAAAGGAAAATTCCTTAAAACTTGACTCCTGAGTGGCAGTTACTCTTTATATAAAAAATAGTAAAAGGATACCTATGAAGTGTCTTAACTCTCGAGTTATTATAATACAGAGGGCAATGATAACTCCCTTTGCACCAGAAACATCTGTGACCCATGTCTGCTTTGGTGACTCTTAACATTCTTTTCAGAGCAGATGTGATTCTAACACACTATCAATTCTGTTTGGAATCTGATTTGAGGCTTAGCCTTCCTATTATATTATGAAATGTTTACACTGAGATTTGGAAACACGTATACAAAAATTTCCTCTCTAAACTTTGGTTGATATAAAAATTTCCTCTCTAAACTTCGGCCAGTAAATGTTACACTAAGGCATGTACACATTGTGTGTAGTTTTCTTAGCCATACATGCTATCTTGTGTATGTGCCTATAAAATCTTAAGTACTACTCAAATGTATCATCGGAATAGTAATACTTCTATTCTACCTTATCAACAATTGTCAAAATCTCAGCATCTCTCTGATGCCAACTTCTCACAGTTCCTTTCCTAGATTCTTAAAATAATAAAAATCATCTTTTTCTAACCAGCATAGACTGCACAAGAAGAAAAAACCCTTTTATCATATTGAAAAAGAAAATAAATATGAATGTCAAAATGCAGGTCCTGTCTGCAGTTACCTACAGTACATAATTGATGGTATCAGTTGGAAACATAATTTTATTTCCTTCTCAAATAAGGACACTTTTTATTATGATTAGATTACTCTAAAAGGAAAACAAATAACAGCCTTTACACAATAGCTATAGTAGTAGAACTACCATGAACTACCACAGAAAACAGTTCCAAGACCAATGTGGGAAGTTGAAACCAAATAAGCGTGGACACAGTTTCTTGACAGAACATTATCTTCCGCTTAGATACAATAACAACCATTGTATGATTTTCTTTGTACATATTTCTGACCCACCTCTCTCTTTTTCTACACACATGCACATAAACACAAACTCACAAACAGAACTTCTTAACTAATTTAGAAAGTAAACTGTGGACATCATGACCTGTCACTTCTAACAACATTACCATAAATATAAGGAAATTCTCTATGTAACCATAACATTATCACAAGAAAGAAAAATTATTGTCATAGTATTATCAAATATCAATTTCTATTCCTATTTCTCAGTTACCCCTCACATGACTTTACCTATCAAGGCCCAAGTAAAATTTACTCATATTATATGGTTATATGCCCTTAGGCTCTTTTAATCAGAATTGATTTCTTTCCTCTCTAATAGTGACTTTTTCAAAAACCTAAGAACACAATTAATTCTGGATTTGTGATTGCTTTTATTCGCATCTTTTCAAAGAGTTATTTTAATGTAATAAGATTCCTACTCAAGATATTATATTTATATAATATTTTGAACATAAAATTATAATGAACTCTCACTAGTTACGGTTTTGCAGTTAAACTTCTTATATATTTTGGGAAAAATTACTTTTTCCCTTTATAACATAAGAATCTTTTGTCCATATTTCTCATTAGGCAATTTTTGGGTTCTACTGACTGAAAGATTCTGAGGAAACGAATCAATGATGACAAAGCATGACCTCAGCACAAATCCCTACCATAGACACTTGCACAAAGCTGACTCATAATAATAGGAGAGTCTGTATATGTAGAAAATCCCAGCTTACATTTTTCCTGCACTTGTTAAACTGAACTTGATCCATATACTGTGTTTGTCAGAGCTGCCGAAAATTTCAGTTCAAAAACATACCTGACTGGAGCCATTTTCTCAGCAACCCCACAGGAAGCGGGCTACCCTCCAGTAGAAGGTAACAGAAATGACTTTTCACCTACAGTCAAATGACAGTCTTGGAAGGAAGGTGACTTGCAGCCTGGGGTAGTAGGCATCTTGAGCAGTAAAAATCCAGCTTATATCCAAGATAAGAAAATCAAGTTTCATTTAGCTGCTGTTTGACCTTTCTTTAAGCCTTATTTTTCCATTATTTGACTATAGTCCTTCTTATGTTTTATTTTCCTTCATTGTCTCTAATTCTATTATATTGTTATTATCTACCAAGAGAAGTTTCACTACTCAAAAGCCAGGGAAGGAAAATTTACTTATTTTCCTTAGTAATTTGGTTCTTATATTGTCAGATAATCATACATTTTCTTCAAAACAAAAGGAAATATCACTCCCACTCTTTTCTCTGTTCCTTCTCTGCTTTCACTGATGTTACACTTGATATTCCTGCAAGATCACCCAGCATATACTCAATTTTATTAGACAAAAGAGAAGCAAATATGTATATATGCCTACAGAAAAAGGAATCGATTTTCCAACAGAAGAACTCCCTATTTTGACTTACCTCGTAAATAATACCATATTTTGTGCCACAGTCCTCTAACAAGGAACTGAGAAGAGAAAGGGCACTCCACCAGTTCCTGGAAAAGTGCTGACCTTTTATCAGGAAAGAGGCAACATCTGTGACAATTCTCAGCCTTTACTGGGAAAAGTCTCCTCATGCTGGGAATATATATGGATCCATGACAGAAAAACCTGTGAGTTCATGCCAAGTCCTCCTATGTTCTGGCTCTACATTCTTGTTATTCATTTCAGGCCCCTCCCTCAAATCTTATAAAAGCTCAGTCTCTTCTGACTTGACAAAGCATCACAGGTCCCAGCAATTACATAAGTGGTAGCTGAGAGAACATGAGCCCCATGGCAGGGGGTTATCTCACACATTTGAAGGAAGGTATGGGATGACCCATGTTTCAGAAAACAAAGAACTCAGAGACTCAGCACAGGTGGTCCTTGAAAGTCTCAGGATTAGAAGGGGTCTACTGATTTTTGAAACCTTTTCCAAAAATTTAAAATGATTTGGTTATAGCCAATATTATTACATTCCTAGGGGACTAGAAGAGCTTGGATAGAGGAGTCTCTACAAGTCACTCTCTAACCACATTTCCTTTAGCGACCTCTGATTGCCCTCTCAAATCAAAGATAGGATGCTCCCTCCCAAGGTCCTTCCCAGCCTGTCCTGGATGCTCCTGTGCTGCCTGATGCTCCTATCTCAGGCCCAAGGTGAGATTTCAGTGGCTCTTTAGTGGGTTCCCTGTTAATCAGTGGAAATAAAGTCAGTAGCTCTGTGACTAATGCTGTAAGAATGAAGTGAATTTCCACACAAAGAGCCCATTGCAGTTCCTCCATCATTACATCTTCACTTTTTGTGAGTAACTAGTTGGGGTAAGAACCAGAGTGCTCAATGGACGGTGAAATGAGGCAAGTTTTCATTTGTCAGTAGAGTCTTTTTTGGTAGATAGAAAGGGAGACTGTGAAAAGTTAACAATGAGACTTGGGAAGAGAAATGATTATGGTCCCATGTAGAAAATATCCTCCTAAAGTGAGGGAAGGGTTAGGTTTGTGAATAAAGGTGAAGGCTGAAAAAAATAAAAAGAGTAAGTCCCTAGTTCTTGGGGTTGGTTCAAGCTCAAGATATCCTGAAAGATTTGTAAGTGTTTAGGGGCAGTCTGGCGTTTGGTATCACTTCTCAAGCACTGGTCTCTTAGATTGTCCTCATGATTTCCTTCCCATCCCAATGCTGATTCTTCATTTCACTCCGTCTTTCTCATTTATTTCTTACATATCAGTTGAAGACTCCCAGGAGGAACATCCCTCTCCACCGATCAGCTGTCCTAAAGGTTCCAAGGCCTGTGTCTCCCACTGTTATGTCTTGTTTTTGACACCAAAATTCGGGATGGATGTAGATGTGAGTAGTTCATTTACAACTAGGAATTTTAAGGAAAGTTCACTGGAAACCAGGAGAACTTGTGTTCACTCTTCAGAGTTTCTTGGGTTGAGAGCAAACACTTCCATATTCTCATAAATACCCCATTTCTATTGGCTCTGTCTCTATTTCCCCAGTCAACATGTGAAGCTCCTGCTCCTGTCTCCCTTCCCCACACTGATGGCCTGCCAGAGTGGCCTGTAGGACACATGGTGTCTGTGCTCAGTGGGTCTGAAGCATCTTTTGTGGCTTCCCTGATCAAGAATTCTTTGAATAATTTCTCTCACATCAGGATTGAACTCCCATGACACCACTATCGAATTTTTATTGTCTCTCAGGGTGCCTTTACCAGAATATTTGCATAGTTCAAAGAAATAAGTTATTTAATTAAATGGATGAATATCTGTGCTTAGCAGGACAAGAAAATCCATGAGAAAGTCTGGATCACAGAGATCTAAGGTGATACTAAGAGGGCAATATGTATCTGGAAGCCAGCTGAATTCTGTTGTGGTCCCTAGAATTCAGCTGAAGTTTGACTGCTTCTTGTTAATCTTTGACACAATTCTCACATGATGTCTTGCATTCTTGACCTTAATGGAGTTTGCAAATTCTGTGATGTAATCATCCTAAATGAAAATGAACACTTTTTTTAAAAGAAAAACTGCAGACAGGAATGAAGGAGAGCAAAGGTAAGCAGTCAGGGAGAGAGAGAGGAGGAAGATGCATTTTATTTTACTTAGATCTTCATCTTAGTTGTTCCTGGTCAAGGTATGTGAATCCTGATTTTTGGAAAGTATGTGGACTGCACCCAATCTCTGCTCCAGCAGGACATGCCAATAGACTCATTTTTTAAAAATAGAATAGTTGTCTGAAGTTCAGAGGGTAATCACCAATGTGCCACCAATTGTTCATTCAGTAGCATGTTAACTATCAATGGCTCATTAGTCTTTTTGATTATTGGCTTTGAGATTTGCTATAGGAACAATGTGTTAGGGAGAGTCTTAGAGGACAGCTCTTTGTGACAGCATCTGGAAGAGCAGAACAAAACCCATGATGCTAAGGTGGGAGCCAGGTGTCCAGTGAGGGAATCGTGCAAGGAGAAAGAAACACTAATGGTCATTCAGCCTCATCTGCCTCCCTCTTCTACTCTCTAGGGTACTGAGTCCAATCGAGGTGGATGGGAGTGGAGTGACAGTGATGTGCTGAATTACCAAGCCTGGGATAGTGAACTCCCTGTCAGTCCATACCCAGGCTACTG
>RJWH01011622.1:0-11443 GCA_004363575.1 Solenodon paradoxus | reverse complement strand
CAGGTCCTAATTCATCTACTAGAGTCTAGGTCAGGGATCAGTATACTATGGGCCAAATCTGGTCAGTGACCTTTTTCTGTAAATATGTTTTTATCAGAACACAGCCACACCCATCGGTGGAAGTATGGTCTCTGGCTGCTTCTGCGCTGCAGCAGTAGAGTGGACAGTTGCAGTGGGAAAACATGAACTGCAGAGCTAGAAACATTTCCTATCTGTAACTTTATAGAAAAAAATCGGCTGCCTCTGGTTGAAGATATGTTTCTCTATATTTTTTAACCATCAATTAAGCTAGGAGTTCCTTGAAAGCACAGACGAAATACTGTTTTTCTTTGTGACTCCAGGGCCTCCACACTGATCCCTTTTAAAGAAGTGCTCAAGTTCTGAATGAATGTAAATTAAGTTAATCCAGCTGTTTAGATAAACGTGGACCCTTTTCTCCAGCCTTGAAGGACTTGGCAAAGAGTCTGGAAACCAGACATAGGATGATAACCTCTCACAACCATTTTGAGTTAACTCTTTGAAAAATCTGTATCAATAGGGCAGTCTCTGACTTTGGTGGGTTACAAAAATTTTCTTCTGTTTTAATTTCAGCAACCCAGGGATGGGAAGGCAGGACGTAAGGGAGGAACAAATGTGTACTTTGCCACTCCAAGAGAATTTCCCCAAAATATTTCCAAGGATTTCCCAGTATCAAAAGCTGGGTAGCAGAAGCAGGTAACCTGGCATGCTGGGGTTATTTGCATTCCATACTCACTCATCTCAGCAGGCAAATTCTGTTGTGGCATGTGGTATTACATGAAAAAGTAGGTGTTTAGGGAGGAAATATAGTCTGTTCTCTGTACTCTTTCTACCTTTGCTTGAATGCTTTTGGTTGACTTTCCCTACATTTGTAAATTTGGGAAGTGACTTAATACAAGCTTGTTTTTGTTTGTTTTTAATTCATAGATCTAATACTTTGTGTAGGCATTAGAAAGGGTTTTGGGAAATACTCTTAGCTAATTTTCTTAATAACCAAGCAAGAGGTGGCAAATATGAACATTTATTACCACTCTCACCCTTCACACCTTTCTATATCACCAATAGATCACTGTTTTTTCAGACAGAGTCTAAGCATTTTTATTAAAATGTTCCAAGTTGCCACCACCAATTGATCGGAATTGACATATGAGGTCAAAATTTAGTTTCCATAGCTGGTTTCACATATTTTGAAATCTGAGACTCTTATTACACCTCTTATTTCCTCCTTAGTTCTCACAGGAAAATTAGTCCAGAGTTTGAGGGCAGGAACTTGAAAAGTCTCCAAACCAAGATATTCTCTGCTGAGTGCAGAACACAAAGGCAAGTGTGTAAAGGAGAGAAGATAATAATGGAAAGTCTCATGAAATGAACTTGGAGTAGGAGAGAGGAGCGATTAAGATGGGCATTGACATCCAGGTCAAGACAGTGGCATGTGATTTGAGAGGTCATTGTTCCCAAAGGCAGGTAAGGGTAGGTAGGATTCTCCAGAGAAACAAAACCAATAGGTTAGCATGTGTACACACATACACAAAAATATAAATATTGATGAATGTATATTCATATATTTTCTCTATATATGTGTATATATATCTATATGTATGTATGTATGCATCTGTCTATCTACCTACTTATCTATAGGAGCTCCTTGAAAGCACAGACCCAAATACTATTTCTTTCTGTGTCTTCAGTGCCTATCACAGAGATCAGTTAAAAAGAAGTGCACAAGTTTTGAAGGAATTGAAATAACCTAACAACTGCGTAGATGATCGTGTACCCCTCCCTGTAACCGTAAAGAATATAGGAAATATATGTACATATATATGTATATATATCTATGACTGTCTATCATCTATCTTATCAATATCTAGAGGAGAGAGAGTGTGTGTGTGTGGGTGTGAGATGGTAATTTATTTTAAGGAATTGGTTTATGTGATTATAGAAGTTGGCAAGTTAAAAATCTGCAGGGCAAGTCAGTTGATGTTATATTCCTAAATCTGAAAGCAACCTGGAGGAAGAATTCCTTATTCAGAGAACCTCTGTGTTTTCTCTCACGTTCTTCAACGGATTCAATGAGACCCACACACTTATGGAGGGTCACCTAGTTTACTCAGAGTTTACTGATATAAATGGTAATGACCTCTAAAAAATAACATTAATAGCAACACCCTGACAGGTATTTGACCAACTAATAGCTGTGGTTACAGCTTAGAAACATTGAAACATTAAAATCAGTCATCATAGGTGATTTTCAGTTGCAGACAGATTCTTGTTTTAAATTGTTTTATTGCATATTTTAAATGTCAATGACATAAAACTTGTGATTTCACAGAAATTATTAAAGCAAAGAGAAATTTATTTAAATAAAACAGTTGGGTTAGGGAAGATTAATAAATATTAGATACATAATATATATGGATGGAAGTTTTATTGAAATTACTAAGATTAGAGAATGGTAAGCAGCTGAGAATCACTATGCTTGTAGAGCAAGGGAATGTCATAAGGAAATGGGGTTTTAGAAAGACTAATTCTGTAGCCCTCAGTGAAAACCATGGACAGAAAAACATTCATCAACAAATATTAAATTTAAAAAAGTTGTCTTGCTGTAGTAATAACATAAAGCATTTTCTAAAGATGTTAACATTTTGCCTTATTTTCTGAATTTAATTTTTCTAATTTGTGTTTTTTAAAATGTGCTTAAGCTATTTTTTATTTTATTTTATTTTTTTACAACTAGCAGTTTAATCTGAATGGCTGCTCTTGATCTTTTTTTTTTTTTTTTTTTTTTTAATGGAAAGGTGCAGGCAGGAATGAAGACAGGTAGGCAGGCAGGCAGAAAGAGAGAAGAGGAAGAAGCATCTTTTTTTCTCTTTAGTTATTCATACTGGCTGCTTCCCCAAGGACTCAGGACTCAAACTCAGGGCTACATGACTTGCTCCTTTGGGGACAATTGCCTTAGTCACTGCTCCACCAGGGTGTGCAAAGTTGGTCTTTCTTAAAAGGATTTTAAGTTTAAGATGTCATTCCTGGTGTGCCTTGGTGGCTGAGGTGTTAAGTCTGTAGCATAGTCCACATAAAACCCAAGGACCTGAGAGTTTGGGAACTTGGATTAGGGGAACAACTAAATAAATGACCGAGTGTTTCTTCTAACTCTCTCTCTTCCTTCCTGCCTACTTGCTTGCCTTAATTACTGTTTTTTAATCCACAAAGATAATAAATTGTTTGAATGGCATTTAAAAAAATACATTTTCAAAATATCAACTTTTTGGTATGTCCTGTGGCTCAGGAGGCTGAGATGGCTGGGATGTGAGCCCAAGGAACCTCCTAGGACAGGTGGGGGGACAAACCAAAAGAAGCAAGTAACTAAATAAAAATGCTTTGTCCTCCCTTCCCTCTCTCCCTTTCTTCTTTCCTCTCTTTTAAAAAAATGACTTTTTCATGTATTTGGGATTTATTTCATTTTACATTATGAGGGATGGGTCTAAATTAATTTTATTTTCCACAAACTCCTAACTGGTTATTTCTACACAAGTTAATGACTAATTCTTCCTTTATGATGCCACTTGTATTTTCTAGAGAATTCTTATATGGAACAAAATCATTTTATGGACTGTCTAGTCTGTGTTTTATATTTTTGTCTTCATTCAGTAACATCTTCTTTTAATTATCATTGTATAGTTTTATCTCGTATTCTTCACTTGAAATTTTATTTGATAAATGTTTATTTTTTCTTTCAGAGAGTATCAGAATCTAGTCAGATTCTTTGAAATTTTCATAGAATGTTCATTGGATTTTGTGTAAAATTTTATGAGAGTGGTAATGAACTTATGTATAATTCATTTATGTACGAATTTATGCACTTTTTCAATCAACTTTTGATATTTGTAACTATTGAGCACAGATAAGGGTCAATGAATTAATCTAAAATAATAAAGACATTATATTGCAGTTGTTCCTCTCACTTGAGTAATTTAAATATATAAATAGCCAAATCGAATTTAATTCCCTTTCATTTTTCCCCTTAAATACTTGTTTGAGATGTGTTCTAACAATTAATAATCCAACGACAAACCTCCAGAAGGAGAATAAAAGAAACAATGATGAAAATTGTCCATGAATGGATCTGGAAACACCTGACGGGCAATTTGCATCTTACTTTTATTAAAAAATGTTAATTGAATTATAATTGACATGCTGTATTACATTAGTTCCAGATGTGCAACACAATGATCTGACATTTGTATACAATGCAAAATGATCACCAAAATAGGTCTGTTTAATTTTCATTTTAATATCTTAGCATTTCAAATGGAAAACCCATGATACTTTTTGGCAAAACTGTTTTACCTTGGGTATTTAAAAAAAAATTCCCCTCATTTTCTTTGCTTTCCTCTTGCTAGTGGTATCTGTACAGCTGGTTGTCTTGACCCTGGCTAATTCTTGGTACTGTTGAATCTCTCCTGAGAGCAGAAAGCAGTGATCAGACAGGTTGAACGATTCAATGGAAATTTAATCTGATGGCATTTTAGCCATGTATAAGAGGCACCCTGATGTGAACTAGAATTGTAATGTCTGGAATTATCTGATTCCTGCAGGCCTCTCTTCCTTCTCTGCCCCAATGAATGACTGTTAAGGGAATTTAAAGCATGTAAAACATGGTATATGTCGATTTGTCGATTTGGCATGGAACTGGATATCTTGCCTTTTTAATCGTAAAACTAAAGAGTAACATCACGGAGTCTAGATTTTATTTGTAAAGGCAAAACATTTAAGTGTATTCATTTAAGATGTACCTTGATGCAGTAATGTCTTATTTTCCTTTACACAAGACTTTCAGCTTTGAACCTAGAAGTAAAAGCAAAAGAAAGGAAAATAACCCAAGCAGGTATCTTTATCAATAGAACAGTTTTTGTGCCAAGACTCACAACCTGGAGAAGAGAGTTGATGTGATGTTCATTGGGCTGGAGGAAAGGAATCCTCTACTTGTGACTAGCTAAGGAAGGCCATTTATAATGCAGAAAAGCTGAGAAACAATTGGAGAAATAAGCAAGAGAAAAGAGAAAAACTAAGAAAAGTGTAAGGAACAGAGGAACTTTTTGAGTTGGTGGTCAGTATCGCAGGTTACAGTGACTACTCTTATGTCTCCCCCACAGTGATTCTCATGTTTTGTCCTTGTGTGTAGTCCTCTCCCTCTGAAACTGAGTGGGGACTGTGACCAAATCTAACCAGAAGTGGCAGAGTGATGCTGTATCAGTTGTTGGTGCAAGCCCTCAGAAATTCTGCATTTGTGCTGGGAGGAGGACTGATCTGCCTTGTAAGACTTTTGTACTCTGCTCGAACTATGTGGCAAAGCCATAGGGGAAGTGGCATGAGAAGGAGGGAGGCTTAGAGGAAAGCCCAGCTATCCCAGTGTCCCAATTGAGCTGAGGCTCCTGATGACCTAACAGCAATATGAATCCACATAAGAGATCATTGACAAGATCAACAGGAGAATCACCCAGCTAAGGATGACCCAGGTTGCAGAACTGTAAGCAAATAAAATGTTCATTCATTGTTTAAAGCCACTACATTTTGGGGATGATTTGTTATACAACGAAAGGTAAATGTTAGCATGATCATGGAGAAGAGGTCAAGGATTAAGACTCAGTTATCCACTCCCTGTGGCGGAATCATGTGGACATAGATGCAGGCCTGGGCCCACTACGTGCTTAGTTCACTTTGTTTCTTAGCACTGTGATCTTGGGTAAGTTATTTCACCATTCTAGGCCTCAAGTCTTGTTATCCGTAAAATGACAAAAATAATTCTTCCCTCGTAGGATTGTTAAGAAATGAGATGAGTGAAAGTTTGTTGACATATTAAGTGCCCACCAAAGAATAATTATCTTTAATTTCTTAACTTTGGTTTCCTTCTTCATCCCCTGAGCATATGAAGCTATATTAATTCTTAAGAGAAGTCTATGACCTGCTGAAGGCAATTCCACTATGGGTCAGTTTTGCACTATGTGTGTGTATTTGATGAAAATCATTGTTTATATGAAAAACTATTTTTTTATAATGATGTCGGGTTTGGCATCTATAGCAGGAATCAGTGTGTATTTATGTCTGTGTCTGTGTGTTAGGCCATCTATGCTCACTCCTCTGAGTACCGCAACTGCTTATTTACTTGGTTCACTGAGGAGCGTTGAAGGTGCGTGCACTTAACTTATTTCATTAGAAATGGCATGAAGGCATATACTACATTTTCATTAGATGTTTACAAAAAAGCATTACTATTTCAATTGTTTGTGAAGTTCACTTAAGCAAAAATCATGCATTTCATTGGATAATATTTGGTATATCTTGAGAGTTTGACTTCATAATAGAAGGTGATTTAGGGCCCTGGAAAAGAAAAAAAAGGTCCCATAGTGAGTGTCTAAATTATGTTGAAGCTATGCAGACACCAATCTCCCTAAGAAAACATGCATGCACCCGTGCACACAGACACACACACACACGCACACAAACACATGCATGCACGGGTGTGCAAATGAAGGAATTAAGGGGAAAAGAAATAAACCTGCCCTGGCCTGTTTCCATTTGTAAAATGAGAAAGCCAGACTAGAAGTTTCTCCAAGGTCACTTCCAGCTCTGAATGCAGCAGACATCTCAAATTCTGTGCCTGTGTTAGCCCCTTGTGGATATTAAGATTAAAAACACAGGTTGCTCTCAAGCAAAAACTTTAATTGCAGAGCTTTAATTAGAAAAAGAATCAAAATACTCTTTCAGGTTATATTTTTTTAATTTTATTTTTTATTGTGTTTTTATTGTTTTCATTTTATTTTAAAAGAGAAATGAAAGCTGTAATTTGCCAAATTGCTGCACACATTTCTTTGCCATACAACTGTCCAAGCAAGTTAACCTAAAACAATTTTCTAAAATGTATTTTTAATGAGAAACTTAGATCCATGAAATTTGTCTTAAACACTTTTTCCTTCAGACATCCTATAGGACTCTGGAGTTTCCATACTTCAGGGCCAAAATCATGCAAAGGAATTTACCTCAGTTTAGTAATTACCTTATGTTAGTGTAGCACAAAGTTGTTTTTCTCTTTATGGGTTAGGAGAGCCATTTGAATGCTTTGATTCTAGTAAGAAAAATCCCAGTAGGGAGAGTAGGTGAATGCTCATGTAAGGTTTAGTCTATTAAAATGGACATTTCCAAAATTTAGGAAGAGTAAATTCTTAGCAGGAACTTTCAGTAAGGCTAAGCTAATGTGGAAGAAAGCATGAACAAATAGTAGAGCTGAAATACATCTGGAATTCTGCTTCTCTCCAAATTAGTTCTAGTGATTATAGTGACCATTTGTTTTTGTCCTTTCTCATGGAGAGAGGGAAAGTTCGCCTCAAAATCTCCCCACTGACTTCCAGAATACTGACTTGCACTCAGGCTTCACAGTGGTGCATGTATGTTAGACCACATTTTTCTTAAACTGTGGTAAAGAACCAGTCTGCTTCCTCTATGACACTTCCATCCACCACTAGTAAAGTGATACAAAGAAAGACAAAACACAAGCCTCAATTTTTAATTATTAGATTCAACTACTCTGTCAAATTGCAATGAAAGTTTCTAACCATCCTCAATTTCTATGTTTATTTTATTACAGATGGTAAGAGAAGTGTGGGAAGGAGCAGGCCATGGTCTATAGACCACATTTTAAAAAGCACTAACTTGGATCAAGTCAGCAGTATTTATTATTTTAGAGGTGTTCGTATGACCTGACCTAGTGCCATCCATCTGAATGTTGGGATTTCAGCTGAGAATGCAGGGACAACAATTGTTTGTCTTGGCTGGATGTTATCTTGGGACCACAAGAGTAGTGGCTTAAGAATTAGCACTGAGAAATCAGAACCAAGAGATGGCAAGTCAAAAGTTGGATCTGTCCCTGTATTGTGGAGAAACATAAGTTCATAAACTTTTACATAAGCCAGAATTTGTCTGGTTTTCTGTCATTTGTAAGGGAAAGAGTTCTGTGTGATACTGTGATTACTTTGCATATTTCTCCATGAACTCTCAATCTGTCTCTCTTTTGCCAATCATCTTTCCAAAACAGAGATCTGGTTATGCCATTCCTTGAGTTATGAAAACTTTGGTTTTGTACTGCCCTCAGTATAAAGTTCAAGCTTCTTAAACTGTTATTCAAACATCTTTCAAACTGAGTTCCCTTCTACTTTTTCAGGCTAATTTTTTTAAAGGCTTCTATCTTTAGGCACATACATGCCCTATGATTTAGCATGACATATGCTTTTATATGTTTTATAGGTTTGCTTATACTCCTTCTGGCTGGATTGCACTTCTCACAGTTCTTTCTGACTTTCTAAGAATAGGACCTTTAAGATGTTCATTATTCTTAAATGTCATTTAAACATTACACATCACCATCATTACTACTGATTCAAGGACTAATTTGAGAGTGTTGGCAGGAGGGCAAATCGATGCACTTGGACACTTGATAAAAGTGCATTTAAACCCCAAAGAGTTCACTTCAGAGGGAGTCTAACATACTACTAACATATCAGAAAGCAACAAGCTTAGACAAAGCGTGACTTTAAATTATTGCAAAAATGAATAGGCAAGTTTGAAAACACACACCCAAGCCAAAATTTGTTCACAGATGTTCATAGAAGCTTTAGTTATAATAGCCCCAAAGTGGAACCAACCCAAATATTCATCATCTGGTCAATCTATAAACAAAATGTGCTATATTCAACAAATGAAATACTGATACATTACAATATGAACCTTGAAACACGTCAAGTGAAAGCAGACAGATACAAAAGGCCACATGTTTTAGAATTCCATTTATATGAAATACTCAGAATTGACAAATGGATATAAAGTATATTAATGGTTACATAAGGTTGGGGGCAGGGAATGAGAAGATTTAAGCTTTGAAGGCTAAGGGAAACAGTTTCATTTTAGAGTGAAGATGTTCTAAAATTGATTGTGGTGATGAGTGCTTAAGGTTGTGAATATACTAAAAACCATAGAATTGTACACTTATGATAGGTGAAATAGATCTTAATAAAATAGCTTTTTTAAAAAGAAAATGTATAGGCACTTTTCTCATAGTTGCCAAAACTGAGATGCAACCAAGATGTCCAAGGTGACTGAATATATCAGCTGTGCTACTTCTAGACAATGGAACATTATTTATTGATTAAAAATGAATGATTAAGCCAGGAAAAGACATGGAGGAATCTTAAATGCTTATCGTTAAGAGAGAAGTCAATCTGAACAGGAATGAATACATATTTTCTGATTCCAGCAATAAGACATTCTGAAAAAGGCAAAATTCTGAAGACAGTAGAAGTGATCAGTGGTTTCCAGGGGAGATGGGTGAGGATGAAATGACCAGGAAGAACACGGAGAATTTTAGGGCAATGAAACTACTCTGTACTATACTACAATGGTAGATGTATGCCACTGTGTATTTGTCCAAATGCATAGAATGTACACCTCCAAGGTGAACCCTAATGTAAACTATGAACTTGGAATGATAATCCTGTGACATGTAGGCAGACTGTTGTAACAAATGTCCCACTCTGGTGCTGGATATTAATAGTGAGAGAGGTTGTATGTGTATGTATGTGGGGGTGGGGATTGGGGGCATATAGGAACTCCTATTTTCTGCTCAATTTTGCTGTGCACTGATGATCAAAGTCTAAAGAGGAACAGGAAAAACTGGAGGGAGAGTTGTGATGATCTTGACCTCACAAATCCCATCTAAGTTGGCCTCAGAGCTGAATTTTCCCCAGGCCTCTCTCTCCTCTGCCTCCTTGGCAGAATTGCTTCTTTATGTGTTTTCATTCTTTTCTATTCCTTCTCTTTTCAGCAATGATTTATTTGTTGACATTCCTACTGGAAATACTATAGTGATTCTAGGTGCAATTAAATAAAAGCTTTTTGTGTGAATGAATGAAGGATATCTTCAGCTATCATTTAAAATGTAGTTTTAAAAACTTTTGCCCTGGAATCTGCTCTTCTTCAGGATTTTGGTCTCAGCTGCCTCTCTGCGGCTCATCCCAGGGACAGAGACCAGTATGGGAGTGACAGAGACTTGAAGAATGTCCCTAGAGAACTGAGAATGAAGGCGTGGGAGCTCCAAACTAATGATGATCTATATCAAGTCTCCTCAAATAGCACCATGGTATACTAGTGGAACCTTTGCAAAATATTTCTCCTTGGAGGCAATATGGACAGTTCCAGACTTGTGATTTTTTTACTTTCTGATGATTTGAAAGGTATATGCATTCAGTAGACACTGTACTTAAAATTTTGAATGTTTATCTTTTGCAGGGCTAGCTATCCAAGACACAATACTCTCGTGATACAGGCAGTGGCAGCGACCACAGCTCCAGGTCAGCCATGTGATCACGAGGGAAACGACCCCAAATCTACAGACTTCTATCTCTTTCAATAAAGTAGTCCATAAATTATATGAGATGTACAACACCTTTTTTTATGAAATAGGATTTGTGGTAGACGATTTTGCCCACTTGTAGGCTAATGTGTTCTGAGCATGGTCAGGTAGGTTAGGCTAAGCTAAGCTGTTGGGTAGGTTAGGTGTAATAGATAAATTTTTAGCTTAGGATATTTTCAACTTATGACAGGTTTATCAGACCATAACTCCACTGCAAGTTGAGGAGGATCCTTATAACCAAGTGCAGTGTGAAATCTAGGGCCAGTTTCTGTGTGGTGATATAGATCAATTGGAACAACGTCATGAGGTTGTGAGAAGATCTCATTCCAACAAAAGCTATCTCTGCCACCTCCAGGTGGTAGCCTAAAATGCTCTGGCCAGAGCTTTATTACAAGGTTTGAGGGTTAGTATATGTAAAATGTGTGTGATGTATTCCTGGGAGGGATGATATTTTAAACTTTTATTATTCATTTATACCTTACTGAGGGTCATATGTAATACAGTTCTTAAAGTCAGACTTTAAGAGCCCAAAAGAGAAAACCTCTAAAGACACTGGTGCTAATAGTGAAAAAGAAAAGGGACCTAAGAGGTATAAAATTTTGATAAAATTTTTTTTGATAAAATAGCAAAAATAGCTTTTCTTTATTTCACAAGTTTGCCAGCATTTACTGGACAAAATGAATGTTCTCAGTTACACAAATGTCTTAATTTTAGGAATAGGACAAACTTTTATTTTAAGAAGTTACTTATTAATCTTAGTCAAAAGAGAAGTGCTGAGAATGTATTTAGGAGATTTAGTAGTCAGGGCTCTGCTACTTACTTGCTGGGTGATCTAGGGAAGTCTGTGGACTTTTCTAAGCTTCAGTTTTATTCACTGATAAAAGAGGGCATAGTAATGCCTGTTTTGGTTACACTACAGCATGATTGTGAAAATCGCTGCAATTGCTAAAATTAAAATGTTTTACAAAT
>RJWH01011621.1:0-11447 GCA_004363575.1 Solenodon paradoxus | reverse complement strand
TTTGTAAAGGAGTTTCTTCTAGATATACATTTCTTCGTATTCAGTATGATACAGTCAAAGGCAAGTGGCTAGAGATCAGCAATGATTTGGCTCATCGTATATCATGAATCAAAATACTGGTCACGAGGACCTTGACAGAAGACTATTCTGATTTATTTAACTTGCCTCCTGAAACATCATAAAGTAGCTGAATCAACATCTTTAGACACTGTTTTCTGGCTAGCTCTTCAGAGGAAATAAGCCAGTAAGATATTTTAAGGCCCTCACTTTTGATGCTGCAGACTTGCAGAAGGGGGCCTATGAAAGGCCGGTTGTACATCGATGCGATCCAAGCTTCAATCTGGGAAAACGTACATCAATGTTTTGAGCTCTGGTTACAGGCTGACCTGTAGGATACATTTAGGATTTTAGAACGATCCCCTAAAAGCGAAGGCTACTCCTCTTGATCATACTGGGGCAGAAAACAAAGAAGGGTGAGTGACAGTGATCCATAAGAGTTAACTGTGGTTCAGAGTTTGACAATATGACAGGTAGTTAGTGAGATATGAGCAGAGTGCAGGAAAAGGGAGATCCAGAGCCAGAAAATAATAAATCAGTGTAATTTATTTAACTCAGTCATCAGCACAGAGCCATAGTGGCACTAGCCCATCAAAAGCCAGGAAGTTAGCACAATTAAATTTATAGTACACATAAACCACCAACTCCAAGCCCACTTGCCAAGGCTCAGAACAACTGAAAGGAACAAAGGAAATCGGTCTTAACAGAACCCTTACAAAGTCCTCCAATGAATTCAAAAAGAGACCACCAATGGGCCTGTAAGAAAATTTGTCCCACTTCTGACGCTTAAGAACACCTTGGGAATAGGAAGTGAGCTGCTAGATCCTTTAAAAACTGAGATCTCAAGACCCATCAAGGTTGTTTCCCCTCTGGATGTCCTACTTTCTCTTTGGGAGTGTCTCTTCCCCTCTTTCTCAATGAAACCACCTTTGCTTCACCCCTGTGCGTTAGCTCTCCTTCCCTCTCAGGAATCATCCAGTCTGTGCTCTGGGAAAATCTTCTCCCAGAGACACAAGTTCCCACAACAACTGAGGGAAGCAGTACTCACATGTGTTCATACTGTATCAAACAGATAATGTTCATTCTTTTGGCAATAGTTTTCAATTCATGAATCTTCTATCAAAGGTCCATGGATAGGAGAAACCAAAGACATTCTATAATTGATGCCATTATTATCCTTTCGCTTTTCTCATATACATAACATATGGGGTTCTTTTCTTATGTCTCATGTTAAGATTTGAATCACATGAATGAATGAGTAATGGAGAACTGAAAAATCAAAAATATATGAATAGATAATATCCTTCAAGAATGTTTATCAAAATAATAATTCTGGTTATTTTCCTGTATTGCTGCATTTAATGTTTTTTTTTTTACTTTCTTCTTTGTATATTTTAACCTTTACTATAAGTATGCATGGCTTTTCCACAAAATAAAACAACCTATTAAAGCTAACTAAATAATATTCTCTCCTGAAAATACAGTCCCTTTCATTTATGTTTCTTCTTTCTTTTTTGATTTTTTTCTTCATTATTGACTCAGTTTTTTTCAGTAAGACTCCCACCTCTACATTTCACTGAAAATATACTCTCCAAAGTCAACTTTATCATTAAAAACCCTGTATTTATTTTTTGATAAGTCTTCCCAACAGTCAGCATAGTCAACCCTCTCAGTTATGTAAGATGTCTCCTTGACTAGTCAAACTCTTTTCTACAATTTTCTGCCAGGATCTCATCTGTCTCTTTGATTACCTTTATTTCCTCTACTGGTTATTAAATATAATTTCCAGCCTCAATCCTTAGAACACAGCTCCTAGCTACCTCTAAAGGTCATTACATGCTAGTGAATGACTGTCCAGAATGCATTTACCATTTGGAATGCTCCTGATCTCAAGCTTCATCTCTGTAACTGCCATTTCTAGTGGTATGTTTTTGACATAACCTTAAACCTAACATGTCTGAAACTACATCTATTGACCAAAATCAGTTTTCCTTCTATGTCTTCCTCTTTCTGCCCACAGAGCTAGATCATAATCTCATTGCTTTTGAAATAGCCTATAACCAAAAACAAAAAAGGCAAAAAGTAATCTTTAGCTACAGCAGAAAGATCAAAACAGAACAGTGAGTCTGAATACAAAAATATTTTTTAGAGCTGATTTCATAAAAGAAATCAAACCAATATATCATCATGTCAATTTAAGTATAGCCAGAAGAGTAAATTTAGCTCCAGTTTTAGAGTCAATCACTAGAGAGAAATGTGTTCATTAACAATATTAACAACTTACCCTCCAAGGCATGTGTGTTATGAATCATGGAGAGATACTCTGTCTGTTCTTCATGCCTCAGCCATCACCAATAGGATTTTGTCAAATCCTCTTTAGTGTGTTTCTTTGTTCATTACTTTGCTACATTTTCACTCCCACAAAATATCTAATTCAGGTCCTGTTCACCCTACATCAAGTTGTTACAGCTCTCAACGGATACACTTTACCTCCCACATTCTCTTCCTATTTTCATAAATTTAACCTGCTAAAATATTATTTTCAGCACTTTGCTGACTACAAGATAGTCCATAAAACTGAATATATGAAGTCTATAAATTTGATCAAAAACTTCTTTCCCAAACTTATCCACAACTTCATTTATTCACAAACAATTTCTGGCCATCTTGAAATTGCCATATATGAAGGAAATAAAGATAGAACCCAGGTTGAGAAAAAAATTCTGGGAAGCAGGAATTCTATGGCATCTAGTGAGCATAGGAAATGACTAGAGAGACCAGGACAAGATTTTTCAGTTACATAAAGTTGGAGCCATTAAAAGAGAGTAAGAAAAGAAGTCAATAGGATACAATGAAAACCAGGTTAAATGTGAATTACGAAAGACAAGGGAAGACATTCAAAGATGGAGTAATCAACAATGAAACATAGGCTGATATTTGATCATTAAACTAAGAATATGGAAGATACATTACAAGTTGACAAAAACAAGATCAGGGGAGTGGGCTGACTGAAGTGTAGAGTAACACAAGGAGGGCTAGAAATGCTAGGAAGAAGAAAGAGTACTGCCTACTCTTGCATGGTTTTGCAGTAAGGAGAGCAGAGAAATTGGAGCACGGATGGAAACAATGCAAAGGAGAATATGAGTATATTTATGTGCTAAGAGAAATGATCCAATAGAGAAGGAGAAATTGATATTGCAGAAGAACAAGGGTGTTTCTGAAAGAATAAAGTACTTGGGTAAGTGAAAGAGAATGAGATTCAGTGACTGTGGAGGGGCTGCCCTTTGAAGTGAATAGAAACATTTCCTTGGATGTAAGAGTAGGGTATAAAAATACCAGGCTTACAGATTCTGCAGTCAAATGAACTAGGATCCTCTCCATAAGCTTCCATTTATCAGTGAGGTATAGGACTGGATGCAAGGGACTGGGTAGAGTATATAAAGTTTATAAAGACAGAGGTATGAAAATAAGGTCTCAGAGAGTGGAAAAATGAGCTTGTTATAGAGAAGCAGTTGAAATTCCAGGCAGTATTAAGACTAATTTGAATTTTGAGAGGATTCATTTAAACCAAAATTCACTTTAATTTAAAATGAAATCAGGGTACCTGATGGGTTGATTTTCTTCAGGTATGAAGAAGGGATAATTAATGCACAGAGCAAAATAAGACTCAACCCCATGATTTCTGACTCTGAAGCCAATGTTCTTTCTATTAAATAATTTTCTAGTAGTTCAAAAATTTCCTCTAGAAAAATCACAGTGCATTCTAGTTGAGCAATATGTTTTCTTTAAATTAAAAAAAAATATGTGGGTATACACACATGAGCACACACACACACATACACACACACACATATGCAACAATACCTCTGGGAAAAAATTGAAGAGACTTCCAAAATGTTACTACATGTAGCCTGTATGCCAATCAGCATATATTTCCTCTTGTAAATATTGCAAAATGTCCATATGCTCATGCTTCAAAAGGCCTCTTGGAACCTTGTAATCATGCCAGTGGACCATATTGTTATGCACAATCTACCCTCTTTCCTTCTTGGCCCCCAACAAAGGACAGCAGGCTGATAGAGCTAGAGCTAATTAGCACCCTGTTCATCTTGCCTTATGCTTAGAATGCCTAAAGGAAGCTTATTTTTTCTGGCTGATGATAAAACAGAATCAGTCTCTGCTCTCTGAGCTGAGTCATTTCTCAATCATAATTCTACAGATAAAGTGAGAAGTAAAGAATATATACAAACATTCCTATGTTTAAAATGTGTTTTGATATATATGTACATATTTGTACATATGTGTATTTAGAATCATAATAAAGGCAGGAAACTGACTACAGCTATTTCTGGAGAAATGAAGAGTAGGGCTAAAAACATGGAATCTTGTGTCAAATGTCTGGGGTTAAATTTGGACTTTGACATTTATTAGCCATGTAGCTCTGAACACTTACATTTCTGGACCTTTGCTACCTTATTTGCAAAAGAGGAGTAATAACATTACCTAAATTAAAAGGTTATGGGGAAGGTTAAATGTGTTGTCATTGTTTGCAGCTGTAGCATTTAGCTGCTGGCCTAGAGACATCATTTCACTGCTTGAGTTTAAATTTCTTTATCAGTAAAACTTATTTGGTGTTGTAAAGTTCTTCCTCTCATAAAACACTATATTTTATGGTATTTTGGCAGTTTATTTTGCCAAATATGTGGGGAAATAAATATTGTATTTGCTGTAGAACTGCTTCAAAATTCTCTCTGTTACCTACACCTATGTTCTCATCAGTGGTCAGATGAACTTATCATTTATATTTGATTCAGGGATATTATAGCTTAATGTGGAAAGTAAATAGCTCTTCCTAAAAATGCATGTACAGTAGTAGTCAAGTTGGCTTGCATTTCATGAGGCCTTATCATTGGATTGTAAAATGTTATACAACTAACAAATCTCAACCTGCATGTTGGGCTGCAAAGACGATGCCTCATCTCTAAGGTTGGGAAAAGTGTTAACTGTCACTATGATGAGACAGCACTGCACTTAGTCTCCTTGGCCTGTGTCTTCTGATTTGTGCTTCATTAAGAAGCTTTGCTATCCTGCCATCAGGACAGACCTGTATCTTATTCACACTGTCTTCTCATGCTGAGAGCGATCTGGCACAAATAGTTCTCAAAAATGTGTGAAAAGTGAATGAGGGAGGGAATGAGAAGGCTCATTTGATCATTTGTCTCATTTTTCATCTGCTGTGAAGTCAGTTCCCATAATCTAAATCCTTTTAGGTAAGGCTATAGCAAACATTTATTCTAATAAGGTAGATGTAGAGTAATTGTTGCTGTAATCAATTTCTGGGTAGTAGAAGGCTCACAAGAAATTGTTGATTATTTACAATGCCTAGGTATCTTCTTTTCATGTACATAAGTTGTTGTTTTATACAAAAACATTGGTGGCCCCTCAACTCACTTCACACATCACATATGCCACACACACATGCACGCATGCACAAACACACAAACACAATCTCTGCAGTGATTTAAAAAACACATACTTAAAACATAGTTAAAAAACACATACCTTTTCTGCAGTGATTTAAAAAACACGTGCTTAAAATGATAAGGTAAAAGCAAGACAAGAGAATGCCACTTCATGCTTAAGGCCCTGGGCTTTTGTGTTCCATATGGTTACTGAGCTCACACTATAGCAAATACGGATTCTGAAAGATCTTTTTATCCCTCTGTTGTGTGATTTGTGCAGTCAAGCATGTTAGAAAGAATAAGTAACCAGAACAACGAGCTGACCAGAAAATAGATAGCAGTTTGTAATCAGTGAAGAGAATACTTTCCTCAGGTTACAAGATTTTTGTTTTCTCTTTAAGTCCTGTATTGCAGGGCAAAGAAAACAAAATTGTATAGTACCCTATTATAAGCAAGTAAATAACAAATATAAGGCCCTGAATCTTGCTTAGAAGAGGTCAACATTATTGAACGAAAAAAAAAAAAAAACAACAGAAAATGAATAGCTCAAAAAGAATTATTTGATTATAAAAAAGTCTGGCAACTGTTTTTAATACACCGTTGTGTCAATCATATTTCATGAGTACCCAGAAGCTTTTAATTTTGCTTGTTATTTGGGAAACTTAGTGGAATAAATTTTGGGAAGATAGTGTGATATACCTAAACTCATCTGACAGAATGATTTCTATTATAGAGAACAAAATTTTAAAAAGAGTGAAAATACATTTCAAGCACTAGAAAGGACCCTAGAATAGATCTCATAGGCCTGGAGTCCAATTTCAAATTAACCCAAAGTTGCTTTATGAACTAACGTTAAGTCAATGCTTTTTCCATATTTTTTCTTCGTCATGAATAAAATCAGGTGATGAAAGGACCTTTGAGCTCTGACATTAAATTTTTAAGTCCTTCAAATTTTCAAAATGCCCTAGTTTACAAAATTTTCTTATGCTTTACTTCATTTGAGCCTCACAACAACCTTGTAAAATAAGTTATGATCTCCATTTACAGAGCAGTCAAAGCTCAGAGAGATTAACAAATTTCCCCAAATCATACTTCTAGTATGTTGCAAATTCAGATATAACATCAAAGGCAGTGAGTGCTCTTTCAACTATAGTACAGTGACTCCCTGAAATATACTCTTTACCTTAATATACATTATGTGCATCTCTCAAGGTTAAATTATTATATGACCCATACATAGTAAGGCAGAAGAGCAATGAAGGATTTCATTGACCTGAAAATAGTCTTTTCTATGAAAAAATAAAGTAGATTGACTCTAAGTCACATTTTCATGTTCTGTCAAACCCTTCCAAAGACCGGTAGGCACATGATCATAGCTGAACAAGTTGTGTTTATTACTCACTGCAGTGGAAGAGAACACACACCAAAGGAAATGGTAAGGTGTCACATAAGAAGATAACAGAAATGATTTGATAGTGCAGTTGGGTTTATATAAGATGATTAGGGAAAGTTTTAAAGAAGCAGAGCTTCGCTATGAATTGAATGCCGTCAAAACTGAGAAGCTGATTTTGACCAATTCCGAAAGACCATTCAGTAGAGAAATGACCATTTTTTTCAACAAACAAGCTAGAAAAATTAGCATCCACTTTTTGTAATACATGCTAAATAATGATAAAATGGTAGTAGTGGTAAAGGACACAGGAACTCTGGTGGAGGGTGTGATGTGAAATATAGATTGAGATACAATGTCAATATTCAAACACAAATGCAGCATTGTGAACAAAAGATTTAGTACATGTAAATAACTAAAAAATTCATTCCTTACAGGACATACAAAATCTACTCAAAATGGATCATAAGTCTATGAGTAAAGGTTACAACTATAAAATTTCTGGAAGAAAATGTGAGACATCTTTGTGAATCTGAGTTTAGCAAAGATCTCTTAAATACAATATGAGAAGCATAAAATATAAAAGAAAAAATCAACAACTTTTATTTCCTAGTAATAAAGAAATTTTCTTCCAAAATCACTGTTCCGAGAATAAAAAGACAAGTGGCAGACTAGAATAAACTTTTTGTAAGACACATATATCACAAAGGAACTTGGGTCTAGATTAAATAAAGAACTCATAATGCAATAATAAGGAAACAAAACAACATGAAAGTGGGTGAAAAATGCAATTAGACATTTGCTCACAAAAGATATTGGATGGCAAATAAGAATATGAAAATATGTTAAACATCATCATTAGTCATTCAGGATATGAAAATTAAAACTATAAGGTGAAACAGTTACATGCCTATCAAATGACTGAATTTACAAAGACTGCCCATGTCATGTGCTGGCAAGTATATGATGCAATCGGAATTTTCATATATTCCCAGTGAAAATGAAAATGGCACAACTTTGGAAATCAGCTTAAAGTTTATAACCAAGTTAAATCTACCCCTACACTATTACACAGAAGAAGTACAATACTTCTGTTTCTAAGCATTTTATACAAGGGAAATTAAAAGTATATGTCCATTCAAAGATTTACACATAAGTGCTTAAATACATCTTATTCACAATAAGCAAAAACTGCAAATAAATGTTCTTCAGACATTAAGTCACTTGTGTAAAAGCAGAGCAAGGACCTTCACAAATTTTCTCTGCCTTGAGCGATGAGAACACCAGTAGAAGTGTCCAAATCAATTTTCCAAATTCTGGAAAAACTAAATGGTTGCAACAATCCAAGGATGACTTATTAAAGAATAGAGCTGATCCTTATTAAGAAAAGTAAGCCTTTTGCTGCTTAAACTCATTTCCATTGCTTATTTATCTCTCTAGATCAGCGGAAGTCTTGAAAAATGGCATTTTCACAACTATAGTGTTACATCAAATGGGTTCGGCCAGTGGAAAGCAACAGGCTTCAATTCAAGCACTCTGGAAAAGTTGAAAGGATTTTATTTAACGCTGGCGGGCACCTGTGGAGTGGTCTCCAAAGACCGGCCCCTGAACAGGAGTGAGCCACAGATTTTATAGGCAGGGGTTTCTGGGGTAGACTAGAGTAAAGCGGAGGCCGGTCTCTGGAATTTTTTCCATTGCTGGTTTCTGTTCATCGTGTGACAAGCAGGTATGTCAATGGCTGTGATAAGCAGAAGTTATTTACAGCTTGGAGCATGGGTGGACTATTGAGATATATTGTTCAGTAAAGGCTTATTTCCTAAGGCTTATTCTCTCCTCATCCTGAGGCTTATTTCCTCCTCATTGTTCAGTGGAGGCTTATTTCCTCCTCATTGTTCAGTGGAGGCTTATTTCCTCCTCAATAGTACCTGTGAAAACCCAGCGATCAGCAGCCACCTGAGGCAGTAGACAGGATTTGGAGCTCCCTTAAAACTTCAGCTGTAGATGTTAGTCACCACTTAAGTGTCTAGAAGCTTGCTGAAAAGTTCCCTTCTCAGGGGTTGCCTTCATTGGCCTGACTCAAAGCTCATTGTATTTGCACAGTCCTACCGTGGGGATATTTTCCAAAAATTGTTGGTGACAATTGTTTAACTTTATAACTAATGTGAAATTACTGGTTGAAACTAAAAAGAGGCTCTCTAAAAAATAAAAGGAAAATTGTGGAAGGATATGTTCATGGGAAAAATTGAAGAAGTCCAACAAATTCCTGAGACTCTGGAGGCCACATGCATGCATACGGCTGGGCTGAGTAGGCACTCAGCTCTCACCTTCGGTAAAACCGAGAGAATATGCACAAGCAGAAAGTGACTGCAAAGGAAGAATTGCAGACTATCTCCCAGAAACCTGTAGGGAAAATGCAACAGAAACACTGTGTCCATCAGCAAAATCTACAAGATTCTTAGGCTCAGTGTATTAAAGGACATATCTAATCTAACTCATTCATCTCTAACATATCTAACTAGCTAACTGAGCATACTTGCAAAGAAATAAAAGAAACAGTATATACACAGTATTCTACAGAATTACTCCAGGGAAATCGTTAAACAAAAAATAACAATAATACACAGTAACAAAAACAGAGGAAAGTAGAATCTGATTTCCTATGTGTAACATAGTATTTAAAACACTCTGTTTACATGTTCTTCCGGCATATACCTAGAACTGGAATTGCTCAATCAAATGGTAGTTTTTTTTTTTTTTTTTTGAGAAATTTTCATACTTTTTCCCAGAGAGCTTGCACCAATTTAAATTTCCGCCAAAAGGGAAGAAGAGTTTCTTTTTCTCTACAACCAATTCAACACTTGTAGCTTCTAGTCTTTTTGATACAGGCCATTCTCACAGGTGTGAGGTAATATCTTATCATGGTTTTTATTTGTATTTAGCTAATAATAAGTGATGTTGAGTGTTATTTTCACATTCCTAATGATGGATAACCAGATTAAGGATAAAGAAGATATGGCATATAGACTCAGTGAACTACTGTGTGAGTGTGTGGGTGTATGTGTGTGTGTGTGTGTGTATGACAAAATCTTGCCTTTGCAATTACTTGAACAGAATTTCACGTGATTATTCTAAGTAAACTAAATTAGAAACAAAAAGAAAAAAGGCAGATGTTTTTCTCATATTGGACTATAATGAAACAAAGAGAATTAACCAAGAAAACACAAAAAAACTTCTCTTAGATTCTGAAATTAAAACTGTGGTTACCATCAAGGGAGGGGAAGAAAGTTGTAGCAGAGGTGATCAAACTGAGAGTGATGAGTGGCACCAGAATCCTGGAGATGGGCAAAGTATTATACACACACAGAATGAATCTAATCTTTGAAAATTGTATAGTAATGTAAAACAATGCTATATTAACAAGAAATAAAACTGAATGTCCAGTTTTTGATAAGATCTATATTGTGAATGCAAAAATCATGATAATAAATATCATAAGCAATATAAATATGTTATTATAAATAATATTATTTTAAAAGTCAAGTTTTTAAAGAAAAAGTATGAGTTATACACAGGAATATAAAAAAAATCAATAAAATCTGCCCTTGAAGAGGTCAGACTATGAGCTCACTAGACATATATTTAAATAATATGCTATAAATATATTTAAAGTAAAGGAAGACATGTACGAAACAGTAAAAGAACATAGAAAGTCATTGTGATATTTTAATATGCAAACTTGATCAGGCTATAGTCTTATTTAATCAAATATTAATCTACATGTTGTTATTTTCTACAGTCTAAATGTTTGTGTTTCCCCAATTCACATGCTGAAATCCTAAGCCCCAAAGATGATGGTATGAGAAGGTGGGACTTATGGGAGGTGCTTAGGTCATGAGACCCTCATAAATGGAATTAGTGCTGTTACAAAAGAGACCCTAGAGCGATCCCTCACTGCTTCCACCAAGTGAAGACAGAGCAAAAAGGCATCCGCTGTGAACCAGGAAGGAGTCTCTGAGCAGCTACCACACTGATTCTTCTGATGCCATGATCTTGGGTTCTAATAGTCCAGAACTATGATCAATACATTTCTGTTATTTATAAGCTACATACTCGGTGAGTACTTTGAGTAAGGGAAGTTATCTTTGACAATGTGGTAGACAGAATTCAATAAACAGAAAGGCCATAAGAGAAAAACTGATGCTTTCTTGAAAAAGAAGAAAATCTGCCTGTGAATAGCACATTGCACTCACGCCTGAGAATTTCAACCTGACCTTCTTGATGGCTTGTCATAGCTAGCCAGTGCCCAAGATAAGTTATCCAATTTCTTCAAATAAATTTTTTAGACTCCCAGCAGCAATAAGAAGCAAGCCCAGCACACAATCTGGTATGGAAGTCTGTGGCTACTTGGAGAGTGGGAGGTGGGAAAGACCAAGAGAATGACAGTCAATACAGTGGTGGTAAAAGGCCCTAGAATGCTGGTAGCAGGTGCAGTGTGAAATGCACACAGGTTGAGACACAAACTCAATATCCTAAAACTC
>RJWH01011620.1:0-11447 GCA_004363575.1 Solenodon paradoxus | reverse complement strand
GGGACCCCCTCTCCACCTGAGCGTGTGCCAGCACCTCACGGCGCTGTTAGGAGCATGAAAAATAATAGCTGCCTGTAGGGTTGTTATCCTGTCACACGCTTATCTCGGCGTTGATAGTCACAGTCGTGTTCACGTGTGTAAATTCTCCTTTTGTAGCCAAACCCTCTGCCCCGGTGGTCTCGGGCCCCACCGCGCGGGACGCGTCTGGTCAGACCGTGAGCTTCACCTGCGAGTCGCACGGCTTCTCCCCCAGAAACATCAGCCTGAGATGGTTCAAAAACCGGAAGGAGCTCTCAGCCTCCCAGACCTCCGTGGACCCCGAGGGAGACAGCGTTTCCTACGGCATCTCCAGCACGACCCTGGTGAAGTTGGCCCCGGAGGACGTTCGCTCCCAGGTCATCTGCGAGGTGGCCCACGTCACCCTGCAGGGGGGCCCTCCTCTTCGTGGGACTGCCCACTTGTCTGCGACCATCCGAGGTAGAGCAGCCTCACTCGAGCCCCATCACCCCCACCCCTCGTCCCGGAGTTGGGCTCCGCTCCACACTTTTCTCCAGGACTTGACTTTCCTGGAGTCCAATTCCCGACCTTCCTTGCCCATTTCAGGCACCTGGTGTGCTGGTCCCTCACTGCTGTCACCAGGTCACCTGTCAGCAGGACACGTGCGATGTCACACACTGTGCTGGGTCACAAGGTGTAATTAGCAAGAGCAGCTGGGATCACAGGCACCTGCTCTCACCCGGCCCCTGTGATTGACACTGTCATTCATTTTGTCACTGTGGGCATTTGCCTTCAGGGCTGTGCTTGTAGGACTCACTGTCGCCCCCTGGGGCTCGAGCCCTGCGCACCTCCTGGGTGCCGGGCATCGGACTGCGGGGTTTCATTCCTGGCAAAGAGCAGTGTCCGTGTTTGAGCACCGGCTGCATCCCTGTCACAGTCCGGGGTCTCCCTGAGGTGCCCCGGGAGCCTCGCGCTGGAGCCCCGCCCCGCCCGCCTCTGTCTGCTCCGTGAGGTCAGAGTTGTGCCCTGTGCTGTTTCAGTGCCGCCCACCTTGAAGGTGACCCAGCACCCCACGACGGGGAGCCAGGTGAACCTCACCTGCCAGGTGAAGAACTTCTACCCGCAGAGCCTACAGCTGACCTGGCTGGAGAACGGAAACGTGTCCCGATCGGAAACGACCTCGGCCCTCCTGCAGAACAAGGACCGGACCTTTACCCGGACCAACTGGCTGGTGGTGAACGCGTCTGCCCACAGGGAGGACGTGGTGCTCACCTGCCAGGTGGAGCATGACGGGCAGCCAGCCATCTCTGAAAACTATACCCTGGTGGCCTCTGCTCGCCAGAAGGACCAGAGCAACCACGAGCCGCTTGGTGAGGCCTCCATGACAGCTGATCTGACTTTTTATATGTTTTTTATGTTATCGGGCACTGAAATTGACAGTCCACCTTCTCTGCAGGTGTGTTCCTCTCAGCATTACCTCCTTGGCCCATCCTCAGCCTTTTCTGCCCTCTGGCTCTAGGAGGAAAAATGTGCCATGTTGCCCAGAGGCCTCTCCTTCCCTCTTAACCTTTACCTTTGTCATCAATCACTTCATTTCCCTGCTTTTCTCCAAATTATTGATGACTAAGAAACAGCCCTCCAATTCCAGAGCCCTTCTCTTGGAACATCCCCAACTCATTTTCAAATGCCCGGGGACAAGTGATTCCCTTCCTCTGGTGATACCATCCCCGTCACCGCTGGTGAAAGTCTTCACAAAAGCTCCACTAAGTCCAGGCTTGTCCCACCGCTCCCCACCCAGACAGGTTCCCTGACCAGTTGTCTGAAGAGGGACAGGCCCCTATGGGCAGTGGAGAGGTCGAGTGACGACTACTCCTTATGGAGCTCCCATGGGTCAGTGTCTGGAACTGGGACCCACATGCCCTGGGTGAAGGAATCTGGAGGGGCTGAACAACACGCTGACACAGCAAAGGGAACCACTGAGAGCTCCAAATAAACCCTCGGTTTCCACATCACTGAGAGTAAAGTTACCTGCCTCATAGGGAAGTGAGAACCCAGTCAGTGAGCCTGGTGCCGAATTCTCATCATTTTCTCAAGAAGGAGGCCTGGGTTGCCTGAGAAATGGGTGAGAGAGAACAAGGAACTTCTTTACCCACATTTCTGCCTCAACCTTGATTGCAGGGCAGGTGCAGGTTCAAGTGCTTCAGGGTTGCTTGTACCCGGAGCCATGATGCAGTAAGAAGAGGTCCTGGGGAGGGACCGTGTGCGGCCCCTCTAATGGTTCCTCCTGTCCTTGATTTCCAGGCCCAGAGACGTCTCCTCCAGGCCTCACGTCTGTCCTCCTGGGCCTCCTCCTAGGCGTCAAGGTGCTGCTGGCGGTTGCCGTCTCTGCCATCTGTGCCCACAGGACGCAGAAGGCCTCACTCTAAGTGGGGAGGGCTCAGAGCAGGCCAGTTCTGTCCCGAAGGTGAGGTCAGCATGTGCGAGAAGCCACCAGTCACACAGGTCAGGGCCAATCTGGTGTTAAAAGAAGATGAGACACCTGTCTCAATACCCACAGGACTCAGGTATCGCTGTAGATGTTTCTGACTCCCTGGAAGTGAGTCGGGTCCTGTAAGAGGTGGCAGGTGATCTTAGGGTGTCCACAGGGTGCTAGGGGTTCTGATGAGATGGGTGGCAGACGGGAGGAGAAGAGGGGCAGCTGAGTGACCGTCTCCCATGGAAATGCTCTCTAGTTTCTTTGAGCATGCAGCACCATGGGGAAGAAGGAATCCTCATTTTACAGTAATGTTGAAAATCCCCTATCGGGTGTTCTCATGACTGCCCCACCCCTAGCCCTGACCCTTGTGTGGAGAAGTAGAAGGAATGGTAAGAGGATCAGGACCTCAGGAGGATGAGCATGGTGACAGTCTTATCTGGAGGGTAGAATTCCAAGGAGGAGAAAGCACTAGGGACATAGGAGACACACAGGAAATATTTCCTGAGTGAAGGTCAGTATTAAATGTGAACACAGTACTACAGCTCCTCCTTTTCTCTTTGTCACAGGTCACCTACATCTCTGCTTCTCCTTCCTTGAGCAGCACAGCCTATGAGAAAGAACGACTGAAACTCCCAGTCTCTCCTCAAGATGTCTCCCATCCCACACACTCCTGTTCCTTCTTATAGGCCTCATGCCCCAGAGCTGGGCCTCCAGGCATGGTTCTGAGCAGGGACTTTTGGAACTATCTCTGAGTACTGGCTCACGAGACCTTCCTAGATATGACAAAAAAGTCAAATCTATGCATTTGGGGTCTCTCTCAGCCATTGCTTGGGTCTACCATGATCTACACTTATGTCCATTCTCTCCTAAGTTATTCTGCCTTCTGGATCCTGACTAGTTCTGACACCCACCTGCATGAGGTTTTCTATTACTTCTCGAATGGAAATAGATGCCATTTTAGTGTTAAGAAGAAGCATTCCCCTTCCATGCTGCTAATATGCCCTACTTTTCAAGCCAGAAAATGTTCCCTCCTGTGTCCGTGATAGCCACACATGTTCTTCTGCCATCTTGCTCCTTCCCAACCATTTGCTCATGGTAAAAATTCTGTCTATGTAAAAGTAATGATGTTTTGCTCCTCTCTCTATGACAGTCACACTTGTTGTTCCATCATCTTTCCCCACCAGTGGCTCATGGAACTACACTGTCATACAAAAGACTTGCCATCATCCCTGATGTCTCCTTTTTCTATATCCCATATTCTGTTGCACATTATAGGTGCTTATGACCGACGGTAAAATGGTGTATTAGCAGAAGAAACTCCAAAAGAAGAAAATAACTTTGATTTGTGTTCAGTGCCAATTTCTGTGCTATAAATACTCCCAACAAACCCAAGTTCATCTACACTTTGTTTAACAGCCAGCTTGCAGAATTCCTGGAAGTGTAACAATAAGTTCTCACGAGCCAGGGTTTGTCCACCACGACACAGTCTCTGCTGTAACCTGCATACTCTTGCCTCCCCACATGCCTCCCAGTTCACGGCCGCATCTTGTCTTCCTGAGCCATGGCTATAGTCTAACTGGTTTCCTGTGTCAGCCAGAGTGAATCTTTGGAGTGTAAGTCAAAACACAGCACTCCTCTGCTTCTTCCCCAGCACATCTGCAGGTCTACTAGCTCCCTTCTTTCAAGTTTACATGCCTGTAAACCACGCTACATAAAAAATGAATTCACCACTCACCGTGGTATCCCCATTCTCCCTACCCTGACTGGTGTGTTTCCTGAGCTCTTCTACCACCTGACATGTTAGCCTGTACAGTCCCCATTCACATGGTGAGACAGGAACATAAAAACAACAGTGAAAACTGAAAAATGGAAAATAATAAAAATAATCAATGAACAGATGGTTGTTCTGTGGCCTTTAAATTTTTGAAACATTAGAAATTCTTTTACTATTAGTTCTAAATGAAAAGAGAATAAATGAAAATTAAAATAAATACAAATATTGAAAACTATACTTACATAACATTCTATGACTTCTAACACTGGATACATTAATAATTAGAGCTTTATTTCCTTATAAAACTTCTCAAGCATGATTAGAGCAAGGCTTACCTCCTTATTGTATAATTTACAATATAAAGCAAATATCTTTTCATGCCTTAATTATCGTACTGCCTTCTAAATTTAGAGCTATTTCTAACATTTTAGCCCTTTGTAGTTTCGGTGTTGTGAAACCTTCACAGACGTGCCTTTAATTTGAAGTATTTTCTGGTATCACTTCCTCTGACATATTGTTCCCTTCAACTTCACTTTCCTCATCTGTGTGGTGAGTCTGTCTTCTCTGATGTCTTCTGATAGCATAGCTAGAATCTAATACTGTCAGCTTTCCCAAGTCAGCTACTTCTAGTACAGCTGCACATAAGTTCCATTTGTATTCACATTCCATTTGCATTCCATCTTTTATCTCACCACTGCGTTTTCGTCTTTTTTCCATTTCACATTTTCAAATTTTTTTTAAAAGTCGCATGTGGGTTCATCATTGGTAGACAAGGAAACAGCACAACTCCATGCTTTGCTGTTTGTAATTCACACAGTAGATCTTAACACCCCTTGTGATGGTGTTCAAAGGTGGGGCCTGTGGGAAATGAGTGGGTAATGAGGGATGAGACCTCTTGAGTGGGACTGGGGTCCTTATAAAAGAGGACACATAGAACTGTCCAACACCTAATGTCACATGAAGACACAGTGAGAAATCTGCCACCCAGAAGAGGTCCCCACCAGACCACACTGGCCCCGGGATCTCAGACTTCCTGCCTCCAGATGTTGAGTATTAATTTTCTACTGTTTATGAACCACCATATCAGTGGATTTTTGTTAAAACAGCTCTAAGGACAAACAAAGATGATAATCCAAGATAGAAACCAAATATCTATGTGTCTATGTTGATATAAGTAATTGAACACATTAATATGTGAAGAAGAAACAAAAACCTCCTGTAAAGAGGTGTCCTAAATAATTTATGTAGATACTTTACCCTAAAGGAGAAGTCTAACTCCTCATTCCTGACACGTGAGTGGCACATGGTGACTCACTGCCAAAGAGGACAGGCTGGATATGAGTAACGTTACAGTAGCTAAGTTTGACAGACACAATTCAGCCAGGCAATCAAGACTTCGTCGACAGACATAAATCCACATTAACCATTATATATCATGTGGTTAGTGAGCACCCTTGATACAATATAATGAAAATGGTACTTTTCCTCTGTGAGCTTTCTCTTGAAAATGTATAGCCCCAAGATAATTATGAGTGAAACATCAATAGAGAGATATTCTATCATATACTTGAACAGTACTCAAGATCATCAAGGATAAGAAGCACTCATCTTAAGGAATACAAAGAGATATGACACGTTGATATACTGCAATAGCCTGGATGGGAAACAGGATTATAAAAGAACAGAAGGAAATCCTTTATGGAATGAATGTTTGTTAGTCCTTCAAAATTCACCCACTGAAATGAAATCCTCATGTTCCTGATGTTTGAGGATGAGAACTTGGAGAAGAAATTAGGTCACGGGGGTGGAACCCTCATGAATGGGATTAGTGCCATTGTAAGATGAGATCAGAAAGTAACTCACCATTTCCACCACTGAGATGTAATGAGTGGTCAACACACTGCAGTCCAGAGAGGGAATTATCCAGACCCCACAAGGGCTTCAACCTTCAGGAACGGCAGACAATGATGTGTGGTTTACAGCCATCAATCTATGTGTTTTGTTATACCATCCCCGGGTAAGACAAAATACAAAGCACTGCATTTGGCTAACAATATTGTATTAAAAATGGCTCATTAATTGCAATACATGCACCATAAAAATGGAAGATGCCATCACAATGGAAACTGCAGCAGTATAAAGGAATTCTCATTATTTTCATCTTAATTAGTCTGTAATTAAAAATTGCTCTAAAAAGTATATTTTTAACATTTAGTAACCTATCCTCAGGTGGATGTTTTCCTATTGCAACCTTTTAGGGAACAATGCAAGAGAATGTGTGGTGGGGAGACTACTGTATTGATATGTCCAAGTTTTTACTGACATCACAGGTTTGAGGGTCTTTCTCTTCCTAATTCTGTTCTCTGCCAGAGCTCATTCCAGATCCACTCACTCAGCAATCACACAAAAATCTGTTTAACTGTCCCCCATGACATTCAACCTAAAATATTCTAGAGATTAAAAGTTGAGATCAGACCAATCGAGGTCAGAGAACTTTAGGTTACCTGGGTAAAATGAAGTAATTTTAAGAATCCGACTGTGGGGGAGTTACTACCAGTCCTAAGATCGAGAACACAAGGGGGAAACATGCCAAAAATCATGGTGGATGCGATGATGCACTAGGCTGAAGAAGATGACCCTCCGCTGGCATCTCTCTTTGAGATTGCCTCAGCTGAAGTGAATGACCATGTCCAAGCTTATGACCGGAAACCTGCTGTATCCGTGGCTCATCAGCACAGTGATGTAAAATTTCAGACCTTTCAGACTTCCAACCAAGATGGCAACCTGGCAGGAAAAAGACTCACATCATCTCCACAGAGCAACTAGAAATTCTCCTATTTTGCAGGAACAAACACTGAGAAAAAGCAGGCACAGACACAATAGAAACACAGCAGCAATTGGTACAACAAAGATTAGGAAACACATCTGAGTTCAGAGCTACAAAAAAGACTCAGAGTCAGGATTCTGCCTAGACAGAGGGGTAACACACTGGGAAGAACTGGCTCTCCCTTAAATCTCAAAAGGAACAGAGAGCACACTCATCAGAACCTGGACACAGAACTAGAGAGAAGGTCTAGGTGCTGGGCACGAAAGGCACCAATGCCCTGGGTGCTTGAACTTGAGGCCCAGTGAGAAAATTACCCTGGGCGCTGCTAGAGCCAGAAAGCAACTAGGGGACGTCAGCCCCCACTCACACCCTCCCACCATATGAAAAAATAATTTATCACTACAAAACCAGTTTTACAAACTTTAAAAAAGGATGCTATATAAAGTGTGAAGAAGCCCCTTATAAAATCATAACACAGGAAATTTTTAAATTGGGGAGAAGACACATAAATGTGAATAGTTAGAGTGAGTGGAAGACTATTCATTTCTTAGATAAAAATAGGAAATAAATATAGAATTCCTAATGCTAACTTTAGGATCACCTCAAAATACATCTCCAGGTAAAAAGCAAAGAAGAAAATAAAAGGGAGAATGCATTAAAACAAACCACACGCAACCCACATATGAAGAGAAAGTGAAGAATAAAGTCACTGTCTGGTAAAACACACAGAAGACAAATTACAAAATGACACCAAGCTCCTATGTACTAATAATCACCCTAAACATAATGAACACACTTGTCAAATGACACAGAATTCTGTGTGGATGAAAAAGCATAACTCAGCTCCTGCTGCATGAAACCCACCTTCTTTCAGAATTTTCAAAGTCACTGGTTGGAAGACAGTCCTACAGTCAAAAAGCAACAATGACCACAACAAAAACAGGAACAGCCATACTTATATTGGATAAAACAGACTTCCAACTAAAGGAATCAAAAGACAGAGATGGCTATTACACAATGATTAAAGGGTTAATCCAGCAAGAAAATATAATGCTTATAAACATATATACACCAAACGAAGGAGTATCAAAATACAGTAAGCAAGTTTTATCAGAATTGACGAGAGACATCAACAGCAATGCAATAATAGTGGGAAACTTCAATACCATAATGTCAACAATAGACAAATCAACCAGACATTAAATTAACAGGGAAATAGCTACTTTAAATGACCATACGGAACAGTTAGGTCTACTAGACATATACCAAACACTTCATCCAATGACTCCAGATTTCACTTCCTTCTCAAGTGTGCAGGAAACATTCTCAAGCAAAGATCATATGCTGGCAACAAAACATGTCTTAACAAATTTAAAAACTTTGAAATCGTATCAAGCACCTGAACGCAATGTCTTAAAACTATAAATCAACCACACCAATAAAACAGAAAGACCCCAAACAAATTGGAGATTAAACAACATGCTTCTGAATGATTCAGCTAAAAGAGGAAATCAAAGAAGAATTTAAAAAATACTTAGAGACAAATGAGAATGAAGACACAAGCTACCAGAATCCATGGGATGCAGTAAAAGCAATACCAGGAGGGAACTTCATGGAAATTCAGGCCTACCTCAGAAACGAGAAACATCGCACATAAACAAACTAACCCTGCATTTAAAACAAATGGGAGAAGACGAGCAATTAAGGAAAAAAATGGATTAAAAGAAAAGAAATAACCAAAATTAGACCAGAAATAAATACAAAAAAAGACAATTCAAAAGAACAAAAACAACAACAAAAACTTTTTCTGGAAAAAATAAATGAGTTGATGAACTATTGGTTAGACTCACAAATGAAAAAGAGAGAAAACTCTCATAACAAGAATCAGAATGAAAGGGGAGATAAAACAGACACCACAGAAATACAAAACAATATACTACTATGAACATCTCTGAAACAATAAAGGAGACAAACTTGAGGATACAGACAGATTTCCAGAAAACTATAGTCTACCAACATGGAGTCAGGAAGAAATAGAACACTTGAGCACTTGAGGAGAATAATCACAAGCAAAGAAAGTTAGGTTGTAATCAAAAGTCTCCCCAAACATAAAAACCCAGGTCCAGTTGGGGTTTTTAATGAGTGTTACCAAACAATCAAGAAGAATTATATATATATACTTCTCAAATTCTTCCAAAATATTGAAGAACATGGAAAACTCCCTAATACTTTCTATGAGGCTAATAACACACTGAGACTAAAAACGGATGGAGATGTTACCAAGAAAGAATTGGAACAGAGGAATGTCTCTAATGAACATAGATGCAAAAATTCTCACCAAAATATTAGAAAACTGAAATCAACACTGCGTTAAAGAGACCATCCATCATGACCAAGTGGAATCTATCACAGGGATACAAGGATGGTTCAACATAACGTAAATCTATTAATGCAATATACCATATCAACAAGAGTAAGAAGAAAAATCACAAGATCACATCAATAGACAGAGAGAAAGCTCTTGACAAGATTCAACATGCATTTAGGAGTTTTAAAATACCCTGCATAAAATGGCAATAGAAGGTACACACCTCAACTTAATGAAGGCCATATACGACAAACCCACGTCAATATCACAGACAATGGTGAAAAATTGAAAGCATTTCCTCTAAGGTCAGGAACAAGGCAAGGCTGTCCAATTTCACCACTGCTATTTAGCATCGTACTGGAGGTCTTAGCGAGAGCAATTAGGCAAGAAAAAGAATAAAGCACCCAGTTTGGAAAGGAGGAAGTCAAACTCCCATTATTTGCAGATGACATGAATGTATACATTGAAAAACCTAAAAGTGTCAAAAAATTACTAGGACTAATCAATGAATACAGTAAACAGGCAGGATTTAATTCAGTAAACAGGTAGGCTACAAAATCAATGCACAAAAATCTGACACGTTCTCATACACAAACAACACTCTAGAAGAAAATGAAATCAACACATACCATTTAAGACAAAAGTAAAAAGAATCAAATGCCTCAGAATATACTTAACAATGGAAGCGAATGACCTGTACAATGAAGATTATATATCCTTCCTAAAAGAAATAGAGGAGGAGACAAAGAGATGGAAACAAATCCTCTGCTCATGGATGGAAGACTCGTCATCAAAATGCTCATCTTCCCCAAAGCAGTATACAGATTTAATGCAACCCCAATTTAAATCCTTCAGGATTATTTCCAGTAAATAGAAAAAAAAAATCTTAAAATTTGCATGGAATGGAACAACAAAAGATCTCAAATAGCCATAGCAAGTATGAGAAAAAAATAACTAATCCGGAGGGATTGTACTCCCAGACATTGAGCTATACTACAAAGTGATAGCGATTAAAACAATATGGTACTGGAATAATAACAGAGGCACAGATCAAAAGATTGACCTGAGTCATCAGAAACTAACTTACATACAGCCAGTTAATCTATGACAAAGGAGTTAGTAGCTTACAATGGAGAAAGCAGAGTCCTTTCAATAAATGGTGTTGAGATAACTGGAAAACCATAGGCAAAAGGGTGAGGCTAGAAAACTCTCTAGCACCATTCACAAAAACTAATTCAAAATGGAATAGACACTTGGACTTAAGACTGGAAATAATAAAATACTTGGAAGACAATATAGGAAAGACATTCCATGATATCTGTCTTAGTGAGAATTTGGGGACTCAACTCTAGCAACAAGGGAAACGAAAAGAAAAAAATGAGAGTATATCGAACTAAAAATCTTCTTCACAGCACAAGAAAGCATCACCAAAACCAAAACACAACCTACTAACTGGGAGAAGATACATGCATTTCATATTTCTGACAAGGGCTCAAAATCTAAAATACACAGAACTCCTAAAACTAAAAAACAGGCATAATATCTAAAATATACATAGACCTATATAAATTCAATAGTAGAAAAATAAGCAATTCGATCAAAAAATGGGAAGAAGTAATGTAAAGATATTTTTTTCAAAGAGGATATACAGTTGGTCACCAGGCACATGAAAAGATGTTCCTACTCCGCGGCTATGAGGGAAATGCAAATTAAAGCAACAATGAGATATCACCTTACACCCAAGAGACTAGTTATTATCCAAAATTCTGGAAGCAACAAATGGTGAGGATGTGGAAAAAAGGAAACATTTCTGCACTGTTGGTGGGAACGCTAACTGGTGCAAGCTCTATGTAAAACACAGTAGAGATTCTTGAAAAGGTTAACCATGGAAGTCCCATATGATCCACCCATCCCACTTCTGGGAATTTACCCAAAAGGTACAAAAACACTTATTTTCAGAGATATTGCATCCCCTGTTTACTGTGGCCCTATTTACAAAAGCTAA
>RJWH01011619.1:0-11450 GCA_004363575.1 Solenodon paradoxus | reverse complement strand
CCACATGCACCACACGCTGTACACACACAGCTCACATACACGGGCTCCACGCCACACACGTCTGCACACACCCCACAGACCACATGCACCACACACTGTACACACACATCTCACATACACAGGCTCCACGCCACACACGTCTGCACACACCCCACAAACCACATGCACACACGCACCACACACTGTACACACACATCTCACATACACAGGCTCCATACCACACAAATACTACACCACACACACCCCAAGCCATGTACCACACACCTATACACACACCACATATCATATACACACATACCGTATACAACACACTTGTACACCACACACATATATGCCACATATACATTACGTACAAATCACACGCAGCACCACATTCACACCACACACACACATACAAGAGGGACAATTACACTCACCCTCCTTATCACCTGCCTCACACAAGAACCTGTCACAATTCTGGAGTTTTATGCTGATGCCAGGGACAGTGCCTTGACCCATAGTGGACTCAAAGTAGTTAATTGTTTCTTTGAAGGTGAATAAGGGGAAGGAGTGACTAAATTCACTGGATTTGTGCCAGAGCAATAAAATGGAATTTATCCTGTAAAGCTGAAAACCTGTAGGCCCTTCCTCTGGGACTTTGCTCTGGATTTTGCCACTTGGCCTGCCTTGCCCACAGCAACTGAACACGTGCCCAGCACAAAGGGTCGGTACTGGTGGTGCATGAAGGATTTAAAAAGTAGCCACCACTCAGTTTCCCTACCCTGAAGATAGAAATGTTTGAGGTATGTGATGTCTTTTGCAATAGTGATGATGACACAGGAAATAACATTTATAGGCTTCTCCGAATTCCTTCAAAAAGGAACATAAGCTACAAGAGAGTCACTTTGTTATTTGGACAAAGTTTGACTCTCTGGTAGACAGACTTGGCTGTAGGCTTCCTGCCAGGCACCATTGTGAAACTGCTAGTGACCCCATCTCTTTCCCCCACATTATCCGTTGCGGTATCGGGTCAGTGGCAGCTGTTGCTCTCCATGTGTTTGTGACATAAATATTCCTCCCAGCCACTCGATGTGAGCCTGACTCATGGAGGCCTTTGCAGAGCAATGTCACAGACAGTCCCAATCAGAAAGGTGTCCTGTGCCTGCAGTTCCAGGGTCGCCCAGATTGCTGAGCTAAACCCCAGACATTTAAATCAAAAGAAGAAGTGAAAAGAAGAGAAATCTTTGGATCTCAGATCATTCTGCCTAGACAGGCTGTAAAAATGCTATTGGCTGTTTCTTGGCATGACCAAAGTACACCCAGAATACCATCTCTCCAATTCAATGTGTGGGTTATTTTGACGAAAGGCAGCAGCCATCTCTGCTCTTCAGAGCAAAAATGGAGCCTGAGGAGCAGACCAAGAATGGGGTAAGCATGCCCCCAGGTTGGGGAACCTGGAGCACTCACCTTATTGCTGGTAGGTTCCTAGCAAACTCTTATGTGGGAGGACCATTTTGGGGACCTGCTCCTTGGCGTGTACCCAGCAGCTAGACTTTGACAGGGACTAGGGGGAAGAGTTAGGGACATTTCGACTTAGAGGTTTCTTGGGAATCATTCTCTCAGGACAGCCTCTACCAATAGTGAAATTGAAGACAAGAGACCCAACTTCTTAACCTCAGGAACTTGAGAGAAAGGAATTTGCAGCTAGTAACAAAACCTTTGCACATTGTGAGGTGATTTTTTTATTTGATTTTAAAATCAAAGCATTTTATTAACCTTTCCAGCAAGTAGCATAATTAAGCCAGCATGAAAAGAAAATAGACCCAGAAAAGATCTTGGAAGAATTGGAATTTAATTCCAATCTGTTGCAGAGATTTCAACCTGTTAGATGAAGAGACTCCCCCTTATTTTTAGAGACAAAGATATTTCTGAAACTAACCTCCACCTCATGTAAGTTGGGTTATACTTGAGCCCCTTGATGGAGGAAAAGGCATGACAGAAAGATAATATGAATTTATTAACACTTTTAAGAAACTTGCATTTTATTTATTGCAACAGCATCTGCTTATATGTGTGGTAGAGGATATATAAATAATGGTACAAATTAGTATTTTCTCAGTCATGGGTGTGAGTCCTTGTCACAGACAGGGTAGGACCATGTCTGTAGTCATAGATTCAGAACAGATTTGGAGGTAGAAGTGCCTGGGAATCTCTCCTGCTCCATCTTGTTCTAGCTATGAAAAATTGGTCAAGTTATTTAAGTGTTCTCTTCCTCAGTTTTCCCATCCATAAAATGGGGATAATTGTACTACCTTATGGGTTACTGGAACAATTAAATGGGATAATGCAGAAAAATTAACTGGCACAGAATGGATCCCCCAGAAACATTAGTACTTTCTGGTCGTCCTTCAGAAAAAGACACTGGTGACATTTGGGGCCAGATTAGTCCTAGTTTGGGGGGGACTTACTTGTGTGTTTAGCAGCATCCCTGGTCTCTACTCAAGACCCCATTAGGTAACATTCTTGCCTCACAAGAATCACTGATTTACTGAATATCCTGCCATGGATTATCTTGTCTGAGTCTCACAACTAAGAAAGTCAAGTGTTATCCCCTCCATTTTAGAGAAAAGGAATGGTATCTCCAGGAGTTTGATCCTGGGAGTAGGGATAGTGAGGAAAGGAGCCACAGGAGATTGAGAAACTCGAGAGAATATAAGAAGGTAGGACAGCTGGGATCAGGGGACCAACGGCCTCTTCTGTTGGACCGAAGGCCCTGACCATCCTGGTCTCCACTTATTTATTGAGTTAATACACAGCATTGCTTCAAGCAGCTTAACTAAGCAAGTTTATAGTCACATTAGATTGCTTATACAGCCTTTGCTCTCTAACAAAATAACTACATCTTATTTTGGCGGGCAAACAGTCACAGACACACTGTCTCAGTGTTTTCACACAGCGGCCTTTGCCAGGTGCCTTGGGTCTGGTGTCCTTGACGTTCCAGCAGCTCCAGCTCTGACCTTGCTCTGTTTTCTGGCCCCAGCAGCTCCCCCTTTCTGTTTTGCTGCTTGAGCAGTGACAACAGCGGTTAGCGTGGGCCGTCTTCATCTGGGGGAGGTTCGGGTTTTGTGGCTGAGTCTCCAGACTACACAGAGCAATAACAAAAGCAAGATTAACACGAGTGAAATAGCAGTCAGGTACCAGCTATCGGCTTCAGATGCTGCAGGGGGTTGAGGGCTGCAAGATCATCCGCAACGCCATCCATTAAATCAGTCCCGGTGTTCAGCTTCAGGTTGTGACTGAAAGTCCCTGTATTTTGCTGTTGCAGTCACTGCACATCCAGAGTAAGGTTCTTCCATCCCATGAGATGTTTTCTAACCAAGTCTCAAGTCTGTTGAGTTGCATTATAATTGTGTGGGGTAACGCAGAACTGAGTATAATTCCAGTCACATTTAAGTCTCATCTGATGTTGCGAACTAGTGAGCTGGTGTTTAACCAGGAAGACGGCTTGTTGTAAGTCTGCCACCTCGGCCACTGGTGGCATCAATATGTTTCTGAGAATTCCACAGAACACCAGCATTACTGTGCCATCGCTGGACGAAATGCACAGTCTGATTCCTTGACATAGGGTGGCGCCGGCTACTGCAGCCGTGGCGGTGACACTAATAATGCCCATAGTGGCTGCAACGAGGAACCCGACGAAGCGCTTAGAACGGTGTGATATTTTTGAGAGCGCTTGATGGACAGTGTAAAGAGAGGCAGAGTCCTGCCAGCGTCGGGACATGCGCACTGGAAGCCATATGCGTGTCCATGCTTGTAAAATGTAAATGGACTCAGCACTGTCATTAACCTGGACCAGGGACCTGATACGGGTGTACAGTCTGCATTTGGGGCAGCTAACAGTTGAATTTTTCTGATTAATTTTCGAAGGTCCTATTAGCAGAACAAAAGGCAATTTTAAATAGGCTTGTGTAAAGTACGTGGCATTTTTTACAAAGCTTAACATGTAGGTGTTGTGACTTTCCCGATGCTGTCCCACCCATGTGTTTAGCGGCCCCAGTGTCGCTGACAGCTTCCACAATTTCTCATGAGCAGGGCCCCAGGGTGTTTGGGGAGCAGGGGGAGAGAATCCCCCACCACGCCATCTGATTGGGGAGCCCCGGGCATTAGTAGAGATGTTGTTATGCCCTTTGGTCCACCAAAGGGCGCCTGCAGAGGAGTGAGAGCGAGCTGAGTCCTTAGGGTTCCAATCAATGACAATTCCATAGGAATTATTAACAAGCACTCGCCTTTCCTGCCTGCGCAGGATTCCCGTTGTTCCCAGTCAGGGGCGTGGTTAACTACCTTCTGCTGAAACGGGGCCCAGGGGGGTCGAGACAGATTAGTCTGACTGATGGTATTAAAGGCCCATAAAGATAACAAGAACAGCTGTAATGGAGAGGAACTGTTCCTCTTTGCTGTAACAACCAATCCTGGGGGCTGCACTTTACACAGTGATCTTCATGTCCAATACAGATGGGCAGCCCATGAAAGCCAACAGTGTAATTTATTCTCTCTTCCCTCTTCCGAGGGCACTAGAGGGCCCCGGAAGTCATATGGACCAGGTAACCAATTAGTCTCATGAACAAATACCAAAGCAGGTGCATCTTCCCATGTGACTATCCTATTAATGGGGGCATTGGGGACATAGGCCCAATAATCATTCCGATGTTGAGGCTGTAACTACTGTACCATTTACCAAAAGCATGACCAGAAAAAAGGGGTATAGATTATTTAGGTGTCTTTATGGCAGTCAGGATGCCTTCTGCTTTTTGTGACAGTTTCTTAAGTTGTCTCTGTCGGCGGCATGGCCTGTCTGGTGCTCAGAGTAGTCACTTTGGCTCTTTTCACGCTGGGCGCCGTCATCTTCTCCACGGGTGGATTCATTTCGGCTCTCCCTCTTCTCTGACTCATGTCACGGTTTGCTTCTGTGAGAAGGAATCCAGGTGTGTGGTTGTCCGGAACCTGTGGAAACACAAGCATGTCCCCTTCCCCACTCTTTTACCCATCCTTTTTGCCATTGGCCCTTCTCTTCATCTCTCCGCCACACCGGCTGCTCCAGTCCTTCCCTGCCTCCAGGGCCTGTGCGGGCCCAATGTGCTTCTGCGGTGGTACGATCTCCACCTTCCCATATGTTGAGAAAATTCAGTGTAAGTAAAGCTTTGTGAAGTCGTTTCCTGGGGGGTCATCCTGATCTCCCCCTTTTTGTTTTAATAATTGTTGCTTGATGGTTTGATTGGCTTGTTCTACAATTGCTTGGCCTTGGGGGTTGTATGGAATGCCAGTAATCTGCTTGATGGACCACTTGCAGAGGAATTGTTGAAGGCCTTTAGCAGTGCAGGCTGGTGCATTGTCTGTTTTAATAGTGTGGGAAATCCCCATAACAGCAAAAACGATGGTATAAATGTTCTATGACATGTCATGGAACCTGCTCACCAGTCAGTGCAGAAGCCCATGTGAAACCTGAACATGTGTCAACACAGACGTGTACATACTCTAAACGGCCAAAGGTGTTGACATACGTGACATCCATTTGCCAAAGTTCGTTGGGCACTAAGCCTCTAGGGTTGACTCCAGCTCCAAAATGGGGCTGAACGATAGAACAGGTGGAGTACTGCTGCACAATTTGCCTGGCTTGCTCTTTGGTGAGGGAATACTTTTTTCGAAGCCCTTTACCATTACAGTGAGTTAGTTGATGCCAGTCAATGGCTTCCTGAGCCACTCCTATCAGTAGTTGATCTATGGCAGCATTACCTTGAGTGAGAGGTCCCAGCAAGGAGGAATGGGCTGGAATGTGAGTGGTGTAAAACTTTTGTGTTCTATTCTGAGCTGCATTCTGTAGTTGCTGGAACAAAGTTTCTAATTCAGAGCTGGGTGGAGGGAGCGTTGTAGTCTCAATTGTGGGGGTTTTCAGGTCGCTCAAAGAACCCCCTGCAGAGTTAGGCAAGTGAGCAGCAGAGGTTTAATCAGAGGGTAAAGGGATGGCACTGACCAAGGGAGGTCCAGACTCGGTGAGTTCAGGGTCTCTCCACATACCAGACAGGTGTAGCAGTAAGCAAGTTGGGGGGGTCCATTAGTGGGGAGCAGAGAAAGGATGGAGCCAGCCAGGAGGCTAAGACCCCATTAGTGGGGAGGCTGACTCGAGGCCTTGCCAGTGGCCTGAGTTTTTAAGGGAAAATCCTACATGGTGAGGAAGGGGGATGGCGAGAGGTCTGCAGACCAGTTTTCAGTTCCTGACTGGCCAAGGTGACATTGTCCTTTGAAGCTATTGGTGATCTTCCTCAGCTGATGTCATTCTTTAGTTTCTTGGTGAAGGGTCTGTGCTGGTCACGTACTACACGTCTCACATGTCAAACTTGTCCATCGGCTTTCCTTATCGATCCGGATGTGTCCACGACTGGGTGCTGGAGCCAGAGGCAGCTCACTGTCCTGCTAGTTGAACTTCAATCCCTGGTCTAAGGCTTGCTCTGGTGGGGGCTCTGACATCAATTACTTGAGCTACTTTTGTAACATATTTGGGAATCAGTTACTATGTTCAGTGGCTCAGAAACTTCAAGAAGTACTTGAATGACAGCAGCAAGCTCAACTTTTTGGGCCAGTTGGTATGGGGTTTGCCAGACTTTAACTTTGGCCCCATAAAATCCTGCCCTTCCATTATTACTTCCATCATTACTTCCATCAGTAAAGTACGTTGTTGCTGAGTTAAGTGGGCAGGGGTTAAAGTTTTTAGGCAAAATCCAGTTAGTCAGTTTCAGGAATTGAAACAGTTTACTTTGGGGGTAATGATTACTCAAATTGCCCACATAATCAGACACACCAGCTTGCCAGTTAAGGTTATTTTGATCAGCTTCCTGCATTTGCCGTTTTGTCCATGGTACTATAATTGCAGCTGGGTCCATTCCAATTAATTGTCCGAGCCGGCGACTCCCCACATGAGCTATTTTCCCTATCTTATCCACATATGTTTCTAATTTCTTTTGCTGCTGATGGGATAAAAATACCCATTACACTATGCTGTTGCCTTGCACCCAAACTCTGGTGGGAGATTGTTGGGAGGAGAAAATTAGTAAAAAAGAACGTTGTCATCAGGGTCGACGTGGTCAAGCTGAGCTTCCTGTATTCTTCTTTGGCTCCATTCCAGTTCTTCCATGGCTTCAGGAGTTAAAGTCCTTGGGCTGTTAAGGTCTGGATCTCCTCTTAGGATATCAAACAAACGAGTTAGAGCGTCCGTGGGATTGCCTAACGTAGGTCGAAACCAGTTTATGTCTCGGAGCAATTTCTGAAAATCATTAAGAATGTTTAGAGTGCCTCTTCTAAATTGAATTTTTGTGGCAGTACTTGGTTTCTATCAATTATGGTGCCCAAATAATTATAAGGAGATTCTTTCAGGACCTTCTCAGGGGCTGTACAGAAACCTGCTTGCGTCAGTAGCTCCTGCAAGCGACGATAAATGCCGTCTAGGAGACTGAGACTCTAGGCGGCCACAGTACATTGTCCATATAGTGGTTGATGTATGTGTTGGGGAATTCATCCCTCAGTGGCTGCAGGGCTTGTCTGATGAATTTTTGACAAATTGTGGAACTATTAAGCATTCCTCGAGGCAATACCTTCCATTGATATCATTTGGTAGGAACAGTTAATGCAAATTTTTCTGTCTTGTTCACTAGTGGGATAGTGAAGAAGCAGTCTTTTAGATCCATAATAATAATCTTCCAGTCTCGGGGAATTACAACAGGAGAGGGTGGTCCTGGTTGGAGAGCTCCCATAGGCTGAATAACCTCATCAGTTTTTCTTAAGTCAGTTAACATTCTTCATTCCTCGATTTTTCTTTATTACAAACACTGGAGAATTTCAGGAGCTATTGAATGGCTCAATGTGTCCTGCAGCAAGCTGCTGCTGTACTAGTTCTTGCAAAGCATCCACTTTTTGTTTATTGAGAGAGTGGAAACGGGATAGTAACGCAGGCCCCATTGTTGCAGGCAGCCATCTGCACAGATTGACAGCAGTGGCCGCAACACAGGGTTGAATAGTTCCCTCTTGAGCCTCTGGCCCCAGGCACCACTGAACACATTGGCTTTGTCTGATTTTTGTCATAGATTCCACCCAGTCAAAACAACAGGTAGTTCTTCCAGAGACCAGTTAGCCGGCCAGTGCTTTTCAGCAAGTATAGAAACATTCACACTGGTGTCAACCAACCCTTTAAATTTCTTTCCATTGATAAACACCTCACATTCAGGCTGAGACTTTTCCAAGCATTCTTGCAAAACACCTGCCTGCAACCTGCACCCCCGAATTCTCCAAGCCTCTGTTGTGAAGCATCTCTAACTTGTGATAAGGGGGGACAAGCAGCTGAGCAATATTCTCCCCTTTCACCAGTTGATATGGTTGCTTAGTGCTGATCAAGACCATCAGTTCCCCTTTGTAGCTGCTGTCAAGGACTCCTGTATGAACTGTAACTCCTTTGGAGGCGAGGTTACTGTGGCCCAAAATGAGGCCGACTGTACAGGGAGGCAGAGGCCCATATATTCCAGTTTTCACCTTTTAGGACTCTCAGAAGGAGTCAAAACTGTTTCATCAGTGGGCAGATCTTCTGCAGCACTTCCCACTGTGGCAGGGAGTGTTCGCAGACATTCCTGCCGGAGTTTCTACCCTGTAGGCCCTCTGGACAGGGTACTGATAGGCCAGGTTTCCAGTGTTGTTTTGGCGGGGGCCCTGGGCTTCGCCCCTGTCCATTTCCAGCGATGACAAGAGGTTGCCCTGCTGATTGAATTTAGAGTGACACTGGGTGGCCCAATGCCTCCCTTTTTGGCATCGGGGACATACTCCAGGTTGGGGGAAATTAGGTGAGGACTTCTGCAAGTCGCCTGACCCGCTGCCTCTCCCTCTGTCCAGCCAGCGGCTTCCCCAGGCTCTCCAGTCTCTTTTCAGATGCCCCGCCTTTCCACAACTGAAACAATTGCGTTGAATTCTAAGACTCGGGTTCCGGGCGTTGTTTTTTCTAAGCCCTGCAATGGCCTCAGCAAGCATCTGCATTTTATAAGGTTCTGAGCCGATATCGCGGCACGTTTTAAGATACTCCTCCAGCATTCCCCCTGCCGCCTTCACAGGTCGTGATACTTTCTGACACTCAGAATTAGCATCGTCAAAATCCAGGATCTGCAGCAGCATCTCTCTTAGACCAGGTTGTGAACTAGTCTTTGTGAGATTACCTTTAAGCCGAGCAATGACTTCAACATAGAGAAGAGAACAGCAGTGCCCGTGCACAGCAGCAGACACTTGCTCAAACGTCTCCCGTCTCCCGTTGGACTTCACTTCAGAAGTGCGCAGCAGCAAGAGAAACAGCGTGATTCATTCTGCAAGCTTTAAGACTTTTTTGCCCCATTGCTACCCTGATTCTGGAATCCCTGAAAGGCAATTAACTCATTGTGTCCTGGTACTTTTTCCACAGTCATCCTTTCAGGTCTCCTGGGTGTTCTTTTTCTTTTTCTTCTTTTCACTTTTCTTTTCTGATCAGTCGGATCCTTCTTTCCTCACCGTCCCTGTTCAGGTGCCAATTCTAGGAGTTTTGATCCTGGGAGCAGGGATAGTGAGGAAAGGCACCACAGGAGACTGAGAAACTCGAGAGAATATAAGAAGGTAGGACAGCTGGGATCAGGGGACCAACGGTCTCTCTTCTCTTGGACCGAAGGCCCTGACCATCCTGGTCTCCACTTATTTATTGGGTTAATACACAGCATTGCTTCAAGCAGCTACGTAAGCAACTTTATAGTCACATTAGATTGCTTATACAGCCTTTGCTCTCTAACAAAATAACTACATCTATCTTATTTTGGCGGGCAAATAGTCACACACTGTCCCAGTGTTTTCACACAGTGGCCTTTGCCACGGTGTGGTGTCCGTGACGTTCCACCAGCTCCAGCTCATAACTTGCTCTGTTTTCTGGCCCCAACAGTACTGAGAACTTAAAGCCTCAGGGGTCAGAGGTCCCCATCTGCCCATGCTCCCTCCTCAAGGAGAAATGCACCACACCAGGAGCAGCTGCAATAGACACCCCCAAGCAGTGTCTCTGCAGATGACCTACGTTACGAAAGGAAATGATGGTCACATGCACCAGGTAGGGTCTCGTCACAGCTACTCGCCCCCTCATCCTCCAAGGAAGGAGGCCTCCTCCCATGCCTGGAGAAAGTCAGGGACATGCTGGAATTCCTGGACACGTCAAAACCACAACTGACCTCTGACACTTGCATTCACAGCTTTGGATGCTATGAAAGCAGTGAGCCTTCAAGGAGCTATAATTTCGGATTTCAGATGTTGATCTTTTCGCCAGGCTAGCGAACACGGTATGGGACTGCCTGGTAATGCCAGGCAGCAGAGCAGCCACGACTCCCGGTCACGAGGGGAAACAACCCACGCCGCACAGTGTCTTCTACCAACTGCTCTCCACCCTCTTCAGAAGAGATGGATGGTCCAGGGGTCAGCCATCTCCAGGCCCATGTGCTCTCAGCTATGCCCTTTAGGGGTGAAAACCACACAGTCGTTTGTCACACTCATTACAGTATTCAGTGAATGATGTGAGCTGTTCCTGACCTTATTTGTGGTGGGTGATTTTGCTCAACTGTAGGCTAACGAGAGTGTTCAGAGTGCATTTCAGGTGGTCGAGGCTAAGCTATGATATTAGGTTAGGTGTGTCAAGTGCATTTTCAGCTTAAGATATTTTCGACTTAGAATGGGTTTATCGGCACGTAACCCCATCCTCACAGGTCGAGGAACATCTGTTTCAATGGTGGCTGCGTGTAAGAAGCTGCCAGATTATCAAGTGAAACTGAGTGGGTGTCTGGAAGCCCAAGAGTGGAGGAGGTGCCGGCTGAGTGTGGAGCTGGCAACGTCGGGGCCGTGGGGCTGATGCCTGAAGGCAGGAGGACCCAGCTCTGTTCCTGGTGGCACTGTCACCACGACCTCACTGGCGTATGCGTTCCTCAGATGTGAAGAGAAAAGACCAGAATCTGCCCAATGTGAATCAAGGACTTTATGCCAGGAAAAGGGACTCTGGGCCTGGAAAAAAATAGATCGATTTTTAAAATAACGCCAGCGTGCTTTGGGAAATGAAAATTTAGCTCTTACGGCATGCCACCGCCAGCAACTAGTTCAGTGTCGTGGAAGAAGAAACTTCCCTCACTGAGTAAAAACAGGCCAAGAATGACTTCGTGTGTGTGACCTAGTTTACCCCTCACAGCAGTCCACAAGAACGGTGGTATCATGCGCTCGTTTTACAGGTGAGGAGCGAGAAGTTCAGTAACTGGCACCGAGCCACACAGCCAGCAGAGGCGAGCTGGGATTCGATCCCACGTTCCTGGGAAGCAGCGGCCATGCACTAAACACCACAGAGACTGGACAAGGCACCCCAGCTCTACATGTTGTTTCTGTCTCCCTCATCA